>JASDQU010305605.1:21467-35192 GCA_032191745.1 Picea mariana | reverse complement strand
TCTTTGGAAAATAAGGAATCTAAGATGGCCTGATGCCAGGTAAGCATGTCTGGTGCAAATTAGGGTTATAACACTTAACAAGTGGTATCAGAGAACTTTCCTTGGCAAACATTGTGGGCAAATATTTTTTATTTTTGCAGATTTGTTTTTTTCAGAGAAAAAAAAAAGAGGGCCACGACATTCCAGACATTTTCGATATATTTCTATGCAAAATTTGCAGAAACAGGTTGTATATTTGAGTTCCTCTAAGAAAAACACCTAATTTGAAAAACAAAATCGTCTGAAATGGAGTCTAGGAAGTCAAGATATTGAAGTTTTAAAATCTACAAGTTTTTAGGGTTTTTTCCGCGGACGACGGCGTGATTTTTTTTTATTTATTTAGAATATGGAGGCCGCATTTGCCCAAAAAAGTTACAAATCTGATTTCCTCTCACAATTTCACCCATTTTCAAAAAACAAATCAGCCGAAACAAAATCTGGGAAGTGAATTTATGAGCATTTTAAATTCAATAGTTTTTCAGGGTTTTTCCGGAAAACGCCGTGATTTTCTGCAGTAATTTATTGTTCTATTTTTTGGGTTTTTTCGTGATGGCTGTGGGACTGCAGGGTTAATAAATTTTCATAGGGTGCTCATATGACTATTTCTTCTCAAACCCTCAAAGAAATTCTACAGATTACTGAAGCATTCAAAGCCCAATTGTTTGACACATTGAATGACAGATGGGATGGCTTTGTAGATGGCCTCAATGATAGTTTTCGTAGTATTCAAGATTCATTGGATAACATGCATGAGATATTTCTTATGGAAGACCTCATGGATGAATATAATCAAGAAATATATGCTTGGTATGATTTTGAGGCTGATTGCGATGATTGGTATATGGATAGTTGTCATTTCTGAGATGACAACCACTTCCATATTTTATTTGATGACTCTACTCCACCTTCCGTAGAGAACATTGATGTCCCACATCAGCAGCTAGTTACCAACGTCCAACCTGCATATTCTACAATGGTATTGTTCCTTCCAGATTCATATTTGATCATCTCCCACTATGTGGGTGAATATTCTTATTTAGATCCACATTATAGGTGTCAGTATTGGGAGCATCATTTTCAGTTGGTTATTGGGTGTCGATATCTTCCATGTGGGATTCACATAAACAATTGGACATGGGACCCTGGTTTACAATAGCGGTTGGAATACTTCAGCATGGTGGCTTCCATTTCTCAATGGGACCCTCGTTCTCTAGTATACTTCAACACTATGGCCCACACTTATCCATGGTACCCTGGTATATGGTTGTACATCAAGCATTGAGGACAACGCTTTCATAAGGGGGATGGAATGTAAGGTAGTTAGAGAGGTAGTAGTATACAATATGTACCTATAATGAATAAGGATCTGAAAATAGTACACAATGTTCTTCAGTGTCTTTTATGCAATTCCTCCAGATTTCACTACTTGGAACCTCTCAGAAAAGGAGTTATAGAAAAAATGGCATACCTTGTTGAATTTTGTCTTATTCTAGATATCACACTTGTAGAGAATGCCTCGCACGAAATATTTTTTGTATAGATCTGAAAATGTTACAAAACATACTACATGTATTATAACCAATACATTTTTTCTTACTTAATTTGGATATGTTATGAAGAAGTTATGACGTTTTTACCTGAAACACCTGTTTTAGACTAGTTTCAAGACTAGCCACAAACCCTATTTTCCATGGAGTGTAACTCCAAAACTACAATGACTGACACACTGAAATTTTTACCACAACTACTTGGATATGTTTCCTCAATGGCCTCCCAATTTTGCAGTCTAAATCATTATAGAAAAAAAATTATTGCGAAAATGGTGAGATGACCTGTAAATAACATACCTTAGAAAGCATCATCAAAAGAATTTATCCTCCCTTGAATTTCAGCCTTCTTTACTTCACCTTCCCTATGAAATTTGGCTTAGATATCCTTTGGTTACCTCATTCACTTGAAGATATTCAATATTCTCAAGTATGATTTAAAAATGAGAGACCCTTGCCTTTTATTTATACTTTCATGTAGCTTCCTCAATGGGTTACCTTCTAACCATCTTAACCTACTTTCCTTATTTTAGGGCTAACCCACTTCTAACCACTTGTCAACTTAGTAATGTCTCCATTAATTTTATTATTTAAATAATTTCTTTTGTATCCACTTTGACTTATAGTACAATCATCACTTCACTTTATTATTTAAATTACCTTCTAATCATCTTAACCCACTTTCCTTATTTTAGGGCTAACCCACTTTTAACCACTTGTCCACTTAGTAATTTCCCATTAACTTTATTATTTAAATAATTTCTTTTGTATCCACTTTGAATTATATAACACTCATCACTTCACTTTATTATTTAAATAATTTATTCTTTGCAACCACTTTGACTACTTTGACCTTTTGGGGCTTCTAGATAACTCATGAGGGTTCTCCAACTTCACATGGCCATAACTCTCTATCTGTGAGGAGTTATGTGACGTTCCACATACCATTGGAAATTGAATGACATGTAATATCCATATAGAATAGTATTGCCTCCAAATATATCAAAACTTATACCATTATCCATCAAACAAACTTGGGTCCATTACCCAAACCTTTGTGCTACTGGAATTTGCTACCAGACTTTCTTCAAGGGTTGACATCAATGGCAACCAACCAAATTAATCAACACTAGGATCCTCTATGCCTCAAACCAAATAACTCCAACTGTGCTACACTGATCAACTTTGTGCTAGCTAATCTATACAAATCCTGCCAAAATGTCATGAGAACTATGTTGTCCTGATCATGGTCAATGTAATTAGTCACCCCATGGANTTAGTAATTTCTCCATTAACTTTATTATTTAAATAATTTCTTTTGTATCCACTTTGAATTATATAACACTCATCACTTCACTTTATTATTTAAATAATTTATTCTTTGCAACCACTCTGACTACTTTGACCTTTTGGGGCTTCTAGATAACTCATGAGGGTTCTCCAACTTCACATGGCCATAACTCTCTATCTGTGAGGAGTTATGTGACGTTCCACATACCATTGGAAATTGAATGACATGTAATATCCATATAGAATAGTATTGCCTGCAAATATATCAAAACTTATACCATTATCCATCAAACAAACTTGGGTCCATTACCCAAACCTTTGTGCTACCAGAATTTGGTACCGGACTTTGTTCAAGGGTTGACATCAACACTAGGATCCTCTATGCCTCAAACCAAATAACTCCAACTGTGCTACACTGATCAACTTTGTGCTAGCTAATCTATACAAATCCTGCCAAAATGTCATGAGAACTATGTTGTCCTGATCATGGTCAATGTAATCAGTCACCCTATGGAGTCTAAACGCCTCCCTAAGGAAACACTCTGCAGCTTGTGGCACCTCATTCTCTGATGGAGTGTCTGAAATGTAGTCCCTGCCATGCACCTATGGTAGACTTGTGCTAAAATCTATCACCACACTCTCCCACCTCTGTCTTGCGACGAGTGTAGACTTCCATAATCATGTTGGATAGGTATGCTATGACTTGTTCTATTGATAAGTCACGCACTCCCTCACATGTCTCCATACATTGTCCTTGAATCCCTTCAATGAGACCCTCTCTTTGATCTTCTAGTAAGTCTGAAAGTACCCAAGATGGCCTTCTAAGGATGAATCATGTATAACTCTCATGATCTATTACCTAAGTATGGAATAATGGACCAAGTATATCATAGCTCCATATTAGATGATATCGAACACTAATCTATACCTCTCATCCTGAATAAGACCATAGATTAACGCGTAAGCAAACCGGTCCTTGGAATATTTTACCAAAACATGGGACTTCCAATCAACTGAAATCCACGTGAGCCAATCCACTGTGTCAGGGATATCCTCCTGACATGTCTATACATATTGCATACTGATCACATGGACACAACCTAAAACATACATCATGCCAATCTCCTTGTCCCTGTCCGAATGATAACCTAATCGAAAATCAATCTATGGAGAGTACTATGTCCCATGCCTGAATATTCTTTCCATCATGCCCTGTGTCTCACCTAAGTGTGTCCATTGATCCTCCCATGTACTACTATATATTAGGATATCATTAATGAACACCAACATAAACCCATGTAGCTACGGTGTGAATATGGGGTTCATGTGAGACCAAAACGTGGAAAATATGTTGGTCAACCCCAAGGGCATGACCAAGAAATCACGGTGACCATAATGAAAGTCAAAAGTAGTCTGGTGATATCCTACTTGAATATCAATCTCCGAGGAATATACCTCTCCATAAATCTCAGACATCCATTCATCGATATTGGATGAACCAAACTCAATTATATGTCTTCTAGCAGGAAAAAACCCCCTTAAGACTACACTAGGGTTCAGAATGTAGGTAGATCACAACCGTCTAAAAGTCAACTACTTTTCTAACTACCCCAAACATACCCAAGACTTATACAAGAAAAACAAAGATGAGAAGGATCGAGTAACTGTACCTCTACTCTGTGTCTAGTGATGATCCTCTCATGCTTGAAATCTTCGCTGACTGCACGCCTCCTCCCAAGGTTGGCCTACATTCAAATATAGAGAAACAAAAAGATACAAGCATGCAATTTATATACAAATAAGGGTTAGACGTTAGAATATCCAAACATAAACCATTAAAAACATTCAACACGCCATGATTTGGAATGATAAAAGTACTACTTTTATTGATAATACAATGATCACTTACAACCAAAGCCGACTGCTGCTCCACGAACCTGGTCTGGGATCCTCTTCACCAAGCTCCAAGTGATCCACCTTATAGCTTCTCCTCTCAACCTTATTCTTGGGAAGTAAAATGGGTTTCTGATGGAGGAAGAAAGGCAAATTGGGGAATTCTGAGGCAATTCTCATAAAAGGGATGAAATGACTTGGGGAAAGGAGGGGATGTGAAATGGGTAGAGTTTCACTATTATTATGTCTATATCTGGAATGAGACCCCAACACCTCCTTTTATATGAGAAAAGGATGGTTATTTGGTTGGGTGACAGGCTATAGGTGGTGGATTAGTTGGGAAACTACCCAATAGCCTGTAATCTCAATGAATTCCTTGCAACTTTTGCAAGTATATGCAGGTTGTATTGGTGCAACATGCATACATACATGGGCTATAGTGGTGTAGAAAGCGTATGTACGTAGGCAATATTGGTGCAGGGCATGTACATCTCTAACTAATGGGTTTTTTAGAAGAGCAACTCAGTGATGGCTTGGAAAAAAATGCAAGTAAGAGGGCCAAACCATGTATGCATGTGTAGAGAAATTTAGGGCTATAACAGATGAACCCTAATGTGTGAGGTCAGAAGAGCATCTGATAGCCGAAATATATTACAAAATCTCCGCTAATGTACGTAACGAGTGAGCTCGGGACCGGAGTTCGGGAGGTGCCATCTACAAAATAACAATTGTCTCTCTGAGGCAGGCATACCCATACTCGGGATGAAATAAATCATGGCTTCCAATCAAATACATTGCATATCCATGTCATATAACTATATAAAGTGTAGCCATGGGAAATACACAATGGATATACATCTCAAAATCAAAGATATACAAGTATAGTATCCATCTTCAAGAAGCCAATAACGGATGATGGCTAGAGATGAGCTCTTCAGAGCTCGCGCAAAAACTACAAGATATTCAAAACTCGGGTAGGACTGTAATGTGAGTGTACGACTTCACTACCCGGAGGTCTTCGACGGCTCGTCGGGAAAATACAAGAGGATCTTGATGATTAGGCAGAGACAAGAGGATAAGGACTTTGACTGGACTTTCAAGATGGTTGATTCATGAGGGCAAGAGATAAATTGCAGAAAGGCCGACTCAGGCTGGGTGAAACTTCCCTTGGACAAGAGAATGAAAGATGATCAGACTCAGGCATTAGGACATTGACATAAGTTCACAACGCATGAGGCAACGAAAAATCTCCATGTGTCTGGAAGAGTAACCAAATGGAGGAGGACATAACTCTATGTAGCGAGAACAACTTCCTAAGGTCATATTAGATCCCAATTCTTGACGAAAAAAGGAAGGATGTTCTTTTTCCAAGGGCGACTCATTGTGCTTCCAAAAAAGAATATATATTTCCCGTCCCCTCTTTTTGGGTTTTTTTGATTTTTTTTTGTCTTTTTCAATTTTTTAAAGAGCTTTGAAAAAGAATAAAAGAATGTTATGTTACAATGGAGGAACGAGTGTCGCAAACAAGCATACTAGTTCCAAGCGCAAGGAACACACTAATGCTCAGAGCAAGTAGACATGTGCAGGAAAAGGACACTCGGGGAAAATTCCTCCATGGGTCAAGGTGTTAGGTCACAAAGGCAAAGTGCTCCAAGGCTTGCGTATAATGAATTCTTCAAAGGTTCAGTTGAGAGAAACATGGAGCTGACATTAGGCCAAAGATGCAAATATGAAAATGTGATTAGCAAGACACAATGAAACCCCCTTCAATGTATTTTTAATGAGCCCAGGGAAGGTAAGCTCGGTAGTTTTTTCACGTTTAGAGAGTCTGAAAAAACGTAAAAGAAGACTCCATGGGTACCTTTTTCGGAAATAGTCTAGTCAGTTCGAAAAAGGGGTAAACTAGTACCGAAAAGACGTCAATTCAAAACCATTTTAACGAGTGTGATAAAGACAAGATCACTGGACAATATTTTCAATTTTAAGGAGTTTGAAAAGAGCTTAACTATGGACTCACTGCCTTTTTCAAGATTTAGTCTCCTTAGCCTGAAAAATTATAAAATTTAGTGAAGAGAACTCTCCCGACGAGACAAATCTCCCGAGGTGAATCTTTTTCCTCCATAATCCACATGCCAAAAAAAGGGGTAAAATCACACCAGTAGATGTTCTTCTGGACCAATTTAATGAGTGTAAAGAAACAAGGTCACTCAACGATCTTTTCAATTTTAGGGAGTCTGAAAAGAGCTTAACTATGGACTTTGTGGGGGTTCCTTTTTCATAAGTAATCCCTCAGGCTGAAAAAAGGGTGAAACTTGGACCTAGAATACTCTTCTAGCGAACCGAAGTTACTAGAGTATACCTATATTCGTACAATTGACCATCCAGACCAAAAAATGGGTAAACTACCGCCAAACAGACGTGCCTTAAAGTTTTAGTTTGGCGAGCATGAAGGGAAACAAGATTGCTCGAAAATATTTTCATGTTTTAAAGAGTCTGAAAAGGGATTAAAGAAGACTCTAGAAGTTACTTTTCCCAGTTAATCCAGACAGAATTTAAAAGCACAAACGTAGTCTCGTCAGATGTTGCTTTCGAATTTCAAAGTGAGATTAAAAGACAACAAAGCATGCTCATTTTGGGAGTCCCAAGGGTGAGGCCAAGAGTGATAGTGCATCAGACGAATGAGGCTCAATATCGTAATCATGACAGGACTAACAAGGACTCTCGAGCCTAAAGTCGTTAGAGACAACATGGACGCCAAAACGCAACAAGGATCTATGTAGGGAATCCATGTAAAGGTAGGCTCTACCACCTAATCACGACACTTATAAAGCAATAATTATGGTTCCGTGTTGCACTTCGGTGGGATATATCCTATGGAAAAGAAGAAAAGACAACCATATGCAGAAAGTGGAGGTGGAATCCTAACTTATATGCAAAAAGTTGGAAAAAAAAACTTTTTACTAAAGGACCTTTAAAAGTGACCCATATCCCAAAAAGTTACCAAACCAAAAGGCAAAGTGCATCGTAACATCCAATAAGAAACTCCAAAATTAAATTAAACGATTTCCAAGCCAGAAAAAATGACAAAAGGGTTCCAAAAAGTGGCAAAAAGGGCCAAAAAAGCCTATAAATAGAAGCTGACAACTCATTTTCACCATTGCAATTTGAAAATTAACCAAAAGGTAAAAAAGAACCCTTTGCTAAAGAAGTTGATTCTGGGAGCTTCAGAGGATGAAACGAACTTCCTCTTAGACCAAGTAAGTATAAACTCATCCCTCTTGCATTCCAATTCTTCTTTTATGCATTGTTTTTAGTTTTTTGGGGGGGCGCACCCTCTTAAAAAAGGGAGGCCCTACATGTACATGGGTTGTCCAAGGACAGTCCATGTATGTCCATGAGCATAAAATAGTCTGCCCATGTACATACGCGACTGTGTCTAAAACAACCTGCATACACCCTCAAAAGCATGGGAAAAATAAATATGCAAGAGCTAAATCCTCTTTGAATTGTCATGGAACATGATGTATGTCCATTGGAGGGAGAGGGAACATGAAGAAATCGATATCTTGGTCGATGAGGACCCTGCTACTGTTGTCGCATTAAAACAATGTGGGATATAGAATTTATACCAGTGTCCACTTATGAGGGCACAACCCAGGCTATTGAATGCCCTGGTGGATTAATGGCACCCAGACATAGAGGTGTTTATGATTGAGGGGCATTCATTGACTCCAACGACCGAAAATATATACTTCTTGACTGGCCTCTCGAGGAGAGGGGAACCAATGAACCTGCGCACATTCACCTCTGGGCCCTTCAACATCACTGACTACATCGGGATGCACTACAAGGATGGTACTAAGAAATTAGGTTCTCAAGTGCCCATCAACAAGATCACCAACTTGTCACTGAAGGTGATCATACTGCTCATTGGGCGGATCACTGAATCTGTGACCATCCACCAGGCTTCCCAAGTGCACATGTATTGTGCCATGTAGTGCCTAGATGAATGTATTTTTGACTAGAGTATGGCCATGCTCACTTGCATGAAGAGGAAGCTTATGGATTGCTGTGAGGGTGACAACAAGAGCTTCAGGTTCGATATTGTTCTATGATCGTTCTTCTTCGAGAGGGTACCCAGTGTGAGTTCAAGAGAGACAGTACGGGGTCATGTGGCCTCCTTCCTAGTGGTATGTAGATGGGCAACACTGCTACCATGACAGGGGGGAGGAAGGACCATAGAGGCCGTTGATGACAAGTTCTTCTACTGGTGGGCACGACATATTCCAGTGATAGAGGACTACCCCTATGCTGGAATCAACTTCTCCAGAGACCCAGACATGCTCGTACCTCCCAGAGAGGAGCGAGGAGAGTTAGGTAAGTGTTTTTAAAGTTATTTAATTTCTAGTTTCTTTTATATATATAATTTTTTATATGTATCAGAGTAT
Organism: Picea mariana; assembly: GCA_032191745.1. NCBI lineage: Eukaryota > Viridiplantae > Streptophyta > Pinopsida > Pinales > Pinaceae > Picea > Picea mariana. Next base: position 25,975 of record JASDQU010305605.1, on the reverse strand, counting down.
TGACAAATATGTATCTGTTATGTATAGATGTGGGACCAGTGTGCTCGACAGACTTCTCGAGGACTAGGCAACGTCCTTGACCAGAGGCAGTACCAACAATAGTCGACGGACCAAAAACCATAGGGGGACCTCTAGTCAGAGAGGCTGAGAGAGTTTTGAGATGGGTGGAGAAGAACCTCACTGCACTCACTCGTGCAGTTCCCATGTCCGAGATTGAGGATCTCCCACCATCCATGCAACCTCATGTAGTTGGGGTGCCACGGACATGGGTCCAACTTTTTCAGCATTTGGCCAATGTCGTTTTTCACTATGGCAGGGTCAATAGGCCCTGAGCTTATATAGGATGGACTCATTATATGTCGAGTGCACTCTTTGTATATTTTTGAGGGCATAAGCCCTATGATGTATACTGGATTATTATTTTGGAGGCGTTCGCACCCACCTATGTACTTTGAGACTTTTTGATATATATATATATTTACATCTTTTATGTCTTATGGATCACATTTATTTACAAATGTATGTACATGTGTATGTGTGTGCAACATGCCAATCTAATACTTGATTAGCTAGGGTATCTATTATTTGATTTAATCTCCTAGGAACATGGATATACATAATGTCATCAAAGCAACATTCTAAGAGATGTACCATAAGGAAACGTCATTGTAAAGTAGGATCAGAAACACGATAAACTCCATTTAACTGGGACACAACTAGTTGAGCATCTAAGTATACTCAGAAGTGATAAATTCCATGCGACAAAGTGTCATGAAACAACTCTATCACTGCGTTGTACTCGGTGACATTTTTTGTGGCGTCACCTAGACAGATACCTCCGGAAAATAGAAAATGGCCTTGAGGCGTGAAAATCACCCAAGCTGCGGAAGAAAGCCTCTGAGTGTGTCGGCTAGTGTTGTTCGCGAACCCAAAAAACACCTTCGATTCACTTGACATCTGCCACAGTGAAAAATATGACATAAATAACGACATGTCCATAAAACAAAAAGACAAAAAACTGTATAAGAACTATACATATGTACAACAAGTCACCCAGGCGACCAACCTACGAGTAATACTTCTTGAGGTAGAGCCCATTTCTAGGCTCCACCAAAGCATTTCCATCAAAGTCAACTAGATGATAAGCACCCTTCTTTAAGACCTCTTTCACAATGAAAGGTCTGAATCACATGGGTTTGAACTTGCCTGCCCCCAGGGAATCCTTGTCTTGGTCGTAGACCAGGACAAGGTCTCCTTCAGAGAAAATCCGAGGACGAACGAACTGATCATATTGACACTTGAATTGTTGCTTGTGAGACTTGTTGGCCAAGGATGCATCATGACGTTTCTCATCGAGCTTCTTGAGATATAATAGGAATTCCTGAAGTGTCTGGCAACAACTCTACTGCCAAGTTTAAATATGGGATCTGGAAATCAATAGGAAAGACTGCTTCCAGCCCATAAACAAGTTGAAAAGGTGTGAAACCAGTGGCAGTATTTACAGACGTTCGGTAGGCCCATAATGTCGATCACAACATCAAATGCCAATTTGACTTGGCAGAATTGATCGTTTGTTGTAGAATAGTCTTGAGGGACTTATTCACAGCTTCCACCTAACCATTCGCTTGTGGGTATTAGGGTGATGAATGTTCTTGCCTCAACCCATGATTTTATGTTAACTTAGACATCATTTTGTTCTAGAAGTGACTGCCATGGTGAGTGAAAATCTCCTTCGGGATGTTGAACCTTGCTATAATCTGGTTAAAAATGAAGAGAGTCAATGTTTCACCATCATTATTAAATGTTGGCATAGCCTCGACTCACTTTGTGAAGTAGTCTATCGCTACGATGATATAACGATGCCCTCGAGTTGAAGCCTGGTGGCATGTGGTAAAATCAAGCCCCCACTTTGTGAAGGGACCAACAATGATGATGGGAAACACAGGAGTAGGATGTGCCCTCATCTTTCGAGAGAAGATCTGACACAGGTGGCACTTCTTGACTGACTCAACACAATCCTTGATTAACGTAGGCCAAAAGTAACCGACTTGTAGAATATTTTGGGTTGTTTCCAACCCAGACAAATGACCACCACATGATAGGGCACTTCAAAATCTATATATATACTAATATATATCCATACTAGGGGTCAGAATATGCGATCAGAAAAATATCTCCTTTAATAGGCGATTCCTTAGGGATATCAACACTAGATTCAACTAAAAGTTCCGAAATAAGTTCCGCAAAGACCAATGACTTTTTGGATTTCAAGGAAACAAAATCCAAGTCAAATTCCTGGAGGATAACAATCCATCTACTGATATTTCTACCAATGACTTTTCGTGTCAACACATATTGAAACATATTCACAACGACAATGATGGTGGTCTTGCAAAGCATGATATAATGATGGAACCACTAGACAACATGCACTGTTGCCAACACAATATTCTCAACATGAGAATAGTTGAGTTCCGGCCCAACCAGGCCTCAACTCAGGTAATAAATCACATGCTCTTCTAGAATATCATCCTCATGAACCAAGACCATGCTGATGGTTGACTCTGCGACGAAAAAGTACAATAGGAAATATTTATTATAATTGGGAGGCCGAAGCAGAGGGGAAGATGTAAGGGCTTGTTTTAATTCTTTGAAAGAGCGCTGATCAACATCGTCCCAATAGAAAGGGACTCTTTTTTTCAATAAACACATGAACCCTTTAGTGATCTTGGCATAGTTTGTGACAAAATGCCGAAGAAAGTTCACTTTTCCCTGTAAGCTTTGAAGCTGGGGAACTGTGCATGGGAAAGGAAACTAAACTATCACCTCAACCTTAAGAGGATCGACCATGATCCCTATTTTTGAAACTATGAAACCTAAAATAGGACCCGACGTCATGCAGAAAATGTGTTTGTTAGGATTCAAGCGAATCTGATAGTAGTGACATCGTTCGAAGATTAGTTGAAGGTGCACGAGATGATCAACTCTCTTGCGAGATCATGATGCTAGATCATCGAGATAAGCCTTGACTATATGTCTAAGGTCATGGAAAGAAAAAGACATGGCCCGCTGAAAGGTAGCTCCAACATTCTTCAGGCCAAAAGGCATCTTACGATAAACAAATGTGCCCCATGGATAGATAAAATTTATTTTATGCTGGTCTTCAGGTTTGATCTGAATTTGATTATATCTTGAAAAACCATCCATAAATGAAAATACCTCACAGCCTGCACACTCATTGACAATCTGATCAATGAATGGGGTGGGGAAATTATCATTTGGACATGCCTTATTCAAGTCATGGAAGTCCATGCACATGTGAATCATACCATATTTTTTGTTAGATGGAACTGAGTTTGACACCCATTCCGTCAACTGCACGGGGTAGATAAAAATGACTTTCAATAGTTTCTCTACTTCGGCCTTAATAGATTCCGCTTTACGAGGATTCACCGGACGAAGCTTATGTTGGACCAACTTGGCATCAGGATAAGTTGTTATCTTATGTTCAACAATTCTTGGATCAATGCCTGGAATTTCCTCGTAAGATCAGGAAAAAACATCGTGGAATTCCTTAAACAAGTCTGTATAAGTTTGAATCTCCTCGGGGGAGCAGTCTGCTCCGACGAAAACATTCTCCATGACACTAGGGGTTATGGAGATATCTATAGGGATCGTTTCGGTGATACTTTCCATATTACCCTCAGTGTAAACTGTGTGCGTAGCCAGAGGATTAACATGACAAGCCTTGTAACCAGTCATAGTCAATACAAATTCACTTGCCTCTATTCTTCTTAACTCTAGGGGGAAATAAGATCTATGATGGAGATCATCCCAAGGTCTACCTGGATCAGTCAATGCCTCAAGAATTGCCTTGTCTGAGGGAAAGACTAGGTCTAAAGAATCAGAATCGAAAAGGGAACCTTGAGCCCAAATAGGCTCGAGAACTGGATCAACTCCTATGCGGGAGTCAGATCAGGGTCAACCGAATCTTGCTGGACAATTCTATAAGCAACTTCTACCACAGACAAGGGCATGGTCATACTAGAATTCCCTGTCTGTTCCATATATGCCGATGGGGAAGGAAGAGTCCACAGATGATGAAAGTAAGTCATTCGAAATGACGACACTTGAAACATTTCAGCCCTAGGATGGTTAGGGGCAACCGATATAAGTTTGACATCGTCGGAAGGAGGTGGGTAATCAAAAGTACCCATCAAAGGTGGGCACAAACCAACTCCTACGTTGATGATGACGGGCTGAGAGTTATCAATCATCGGGACTGTGGATTCCCCAAATGAAGGGTCAAGACGGGAGAAGGACAACTAGTCAATGGTTACAATTCGATCCTCGTCTGGAAACAGCAAGACCCAAAAAATTGTCGCAACCACTGCATGCATTGCATAGGTCCAACTCCTTCCTAATAGAAGGTTGTAGTTGAGAGGCGCATCGACCACTTCAACTTTGATGCACATGATCTTCCCTCCTAACTGCATGGGGAAAGAAGG
>JASDQU010305604.1:124895-182481 GCA_032191745.1 Picea mariana | reverse complement strand
AGCCCCTCCTCGAACAATGGATTGTACATAGCCACATACTTGATTGAAACCTTGGTCCTTTGGAGGACATTGAGGGGATACTATCACACTTTTGTTGGAGTACTAAGAGGGGGGGTGAATTAGTATGAGCACTTTATACCACTTTTAACCACAATATGTATTATTTCACTTTAACAACAATATTCAACAATGTATCATCTATGAATGCATACAACACACACACACATATATATATATTTGAATTTTTTTCATGCCTCTGGTTTTCATGGTGTGCTAGACTACATGAGCCCCTCCTCAAACAATGGATTGTACATAGCCACATACTTGATTGAAACCTTAGTCCTTTGGAGGACATTGAGGGGATACTATCACACTTTTATTGGAATACTAAGAGGGGGGGTGAATTATTATGAGCACTTTATACCACTTTTAACCACAATATGTATTCTTTCACATTAGATGATACATTGTTGAACATTGTTGTTAAAGTGAAAGAATACATATTGTGGTTAAAAGTGGTAAAAAGTGCTCATTCTTATTCACCCCCCCTCTTAGTATTCCAACAAAAGTGTGATAGTATCCCCTCAATGTCCTCCAAAGGACCAAGGTTTCAATCAAGTATGTGGCTATGTACAATCCATTGTTCGAGGAGGGGCTTGTGTAGTCCAGCACACCATGAAAACCAGAGGCATGAAAAAAATTCAAATACAACATATAAAGTGAATCATGTCAATGCAAAATCCATTAGATACATCACATTAAGTATCATGTTTAAACTTCACACTAGCTTAAAAAGTTTCACAATTTTCCAAGTTTAGGTATGGAAGGATCATTATTACCCCCTATTGGGTTTTCCAATACCTAGGATAAGAAGTATGTCCCAAGAAACCCATCAAGTAGCATGTGCAATGGCATATGGTATGGTTTGGGGTTTACTTCATCGATGGTGGCATGGTCATGAAATTTTATGTATGACAGCCATCCTCATGAGCACTTTTGTATGAGGGATCACTTAGTAAACGAGCTACCCTTTCCTCAACACTTTGTCTTTCCAAACCCCTATTTTCCTTTTTCTTTATTCAATCAACCTTTTTTGGCTTTTGATTTTCATTTGCTAAGTCATTTTGTTAAGGTATGCATTCATTGCATAGGACTTGGGGTAATGGTGTATTAGAGAGGGGGTAGAGCTCATGCTTCACTTTCTTTCTTGGTTTCTAGACTTTGCTTTTCTTTCTTGTTTCTTCAATTTTCTTTCTTGTTTCTTTGCTTTGCATTTTGAATTATAATATTTGCTCTTTCTATATCATTTTTTTATATATCAAACCACATCAACCTTCAACATTCTAACTCCTTCTTCTCATAAGAATTATGAGGTATGAACCTTTATAGGTGAGATATGACAACCAACCTTTATAGGTGACACAATTTTTCATCCGTAAGGGAGAGATCCAAAACAATACATTTTTTTAAGACTACTCATAAACATTAGAAATGTGGGTGCAAATGTAGATGATTGGTAGGTTTTGATGTCATGAATAAATTCATGATTCTATTGAAAGTGGTACTTTCAAGTCAAAAAATCATTTATTTCCAAAAAATACATTAGTGAATCTACACAATAGGTGCATGCTTAAATCACTTGTTGGCATAGGGGCAGACCCAAGGTTCACTCCAAGAGCACACCAACAATCCCTAACTACTGCCCCTTTTGGCAACATCTGCGAAGCAGATGCAGTCTCACTCGAAATAGCTATGGGGGGTTGCAGGACTGAGATGTCTACAACCAGGGGAATATCAAGTGGATCTTAACACAATACAACGCAATATACCTAGCTCACTTATCACTAAAATCTACTCCACATTCTATAGATCTGATCTAAACCAATAATGCAATAACAGTATATCAAAGACAAAGATAAAGCATCAATCACACACACATAACACCAGATATATGTGGTTCACCCTCTCTCTAGGGCTACGTCCACAGAACTATGCTTATGATATATTAAGGTAAAGCTTACAGTTCTTGTTTGTGCTCTCTACTAGCATATCTTCTTCTTCTTCTGTCTTTCTCTCCCTCTCTTGCACACCTAGCTGCAGAACTTGATCTTCGCACCCAGTTGAAGATATTACAATGCCAGAAGGCTCTTACTCTCAGCACTTCTCTCACTCACAATACAATATTCTCTCAATGAACAACAATCAATAACAATGCTCAACAACAGTACCGACCCGACCTAGGTCCTCTCTACCTCTATTTATACAATATAGTCCCTCACCGACAGCCTTAGGTCGAGACCTAGGTGTCAAAACCCTAGATATACAAACCCTAGGTGTCTAAAACCCTAGGTCAAATTGACCCTCTTTTCTTGGGCTTCGCCAGCCTATCTCTCCTTTATTCCTTCTCGGTGCTAACGATGGATTTTCTCGCTATCTGAGTTGTCCTCGATCCATGTACCTTGCTTATCCATCATCCCTGATCTTCTCATCCAACAACTTGATTTCTTGGGCTTTGCTCCTTCTTTTATGCTCTTTTGCTTACTTCGACCCAGTAACAGTCACTGTGTCTCTTATGAAGTTCGCATTTTACCTCTTCTTCCTTGATCTTCTCTTGATTCCATACCCAAGGGCCAACAGGCCCCCAACACTCACATGTGACTCATCCTGAGGCACTTCAGATCTGATCCTTTTGTTTTACTTCGATTTTGGACTACGCAGTGCAACCTTTACTTTCTACTTTATGCCTCCTCTTCCTCCTCGTGCAGACTGTCTTTTCTGTGTCTAGTACCTAGTTTCAACTACACATGATACCTAGACCATTTTCCTCTTTTTTTTACTGAGAGCTGCGAGGCAGCTGGTTTTCATAGTACAATTTCAGTCGACTCCCATTTACCAAGCCTTCCTTCCATTCTCCCTTCAATGTCTTCAGCTGCGTGGCTCCTCCTTATGTAATATAGGCGATCTCATATGGCCCAAGCCAATGCGTTCTGAACTTCCATGGGTGATTTATAAAATTACTATAATACACCATTACTAAGTCACCTTGCTTGAATGCCTTCTTCTTGATGTGTCTGTCGTGGTAGGCCGTCTCTTTGTCCTTCTTAACTTGCTGATGAAATCCTGCAATAAATTTGTCTTCTTCCAGTTCAACCAATTGTGCAAGCCTCTCTTGAATAGATCCAATGTCATCCATATCTATAAAGGAAACAATTTGTAAGCTTGGCACTAGGTATTCCATTGGGACAACATCTTCGAGACCATAGACTAGCTTAAAAGGGGTCTGCATGGTCAGTTTCTTGCAAGTGTTTCTATAGGCCCAAAGTACTGCAGGTACTCTTAAATCCCAGTCATCTCTGTTCACATTACAAATATTCATCAGTGTTGTCTCCAATATCTTGTTGAATGCTTCAACTGTTTTATTTTCCTGAGGATGATAAGGTGTGCTCTTTTGATGGTAGATGGTAAACTCCTAAGTCGGTGCTTCGACTGTATGATTGATGAAGTGTGTGACTTGGTCACTCATAAGGATCATGGGGCATCCAAACCTGGTTATTATGTCATCAAATATAAATCACGCAGTTGTAGTTGCACTACAGTCCTTGACTGCTCTGGCTTCAGCCCATTTGGTTAAGTATTCAATCGCAATAATGATATACCTTGCTCCTGTGCACTTCCCTGGTGGGTTGATGGGTCCCACGAAGTCAATGGCCCATTTTTTGAATGCTTGTAGAGTCATCTGCGGTGCTAATGGCATTTCATCTCTTATGGATGGTCTCCCAACTCTCTGGCACACATCACAGGCTCTAGCATAATCCTTAGCATCTCTGTGTATGGTAGGCCACCAAAGGACAACTCGCAAAACCTTCTACGCAATTTCTTTCCCTGCATAATGTCCTCCTGCAATGCCTTCATGAGCTTCTGCGAGGATCAATGGGTGTTATGCCTCCATAATATATCTTCTTAGTATCTCATTAGGTCCCATCTTGTATAGCTGACCCGTTATCAGTGAAAAGTATAGAGCACACACTGCTAGCTGTTTCTTCTGGGGAATTGTATACTCACTAGGTGCCATTCATGTTGACAGGAACTAGACTATTTTTGTGAAGTGGTCATCAATCTTTCTGATGGCAAGCAGCTATGCATATGGCAGTGTATCTTCCAAACTTGCGAGTTCTTCTCCATGTTCCAACCTCAACAAGTGGTCAGAGCCCTTGTTCATTCTTCTTGGCTTAACTATGATCTCAAAATCATATTCTTGAAACATCAGAAGCCATCTACATATTCGCCCCCCCAACACTAGCTTGTTGACGAGGTACTTCAGCATGGATTGATCTGTGAATGATTTAAAGTGTCCTCCCAATAAGTAGTAGTAGAATTTTTGTAGCACGTACACCATGGCCAATCCTTCTTTCTATGTGGTGGTGTAGTTAATTTATGTTGTGGATAACTTCCTGGTAGCAAAGGCTAACGGGTGATCGATGTCTCATGTTCCCAGTTGTGCTAACACAACTCCCAATGTAATGGATGATGCATCAACAACACATGAAACTCTTTAGTCCAATCTGGGAAAACCAGAATGGGCGCAGTAACCATCTTTTGTTTCAGTGTGTCGAAGCTCTGCTGGCATTCTTCTGTCCAGCTAAACTGATAGTATTTCTTCAACAACTTCTCCATAGGTGTTGTAATCTAGGCATATCCTTTAATGAATTTTTTGTAATATCTCATATGTCCTAGTGCAGTGCATAGTTGTTTGACTAAAGTAGGAGAAGGCAGGTCAACAATAATAGCAATTTTAGAGGGATCTACCAGTAGTCCCTGCTTACACACAATATGCCCTAACAACACTCCAAATGGTGAGAAGAAGATGCACTTCTTCATATTCAAAGCAATTTGACACTACCTTCACTTATCCAACATTAGTCTTAGGCATTCAATATGGTTTTTCAACAAACTAAACATAGTCCAGTCATCAAAACATGCTTCTAAAAATTTATGCAAAAATTCTTTAAATGCTTCAACTACCACCCTGGAGAAGATGTTTGGGGCATTATTTAGTCCAAATGGCATCACTGTATATTGGTAATATCCCCATTCTGTTGCAAATGTGGTCTTGTGGTGATCATTCTTGGCAATTCGGATCTAATGATATCCTGAGAATCCATATGTAAAAGAATACACCTCCTGGCCTCCCACTTTATCTAACACTTCGTCAATGAATGGTGTAGGGCAGGGGTCATGCAGGCAAGCATAGTTCAACTTCCTGAGATCTACGCAGATCCTAATTTTACCTGTATTCTTGTCTTGCACCACCATAGGGCTAATCCATTCAGACTCTTTGATAGGTTCGATAATACCTACTTCCAGCATTCTATCGATCTCAAGCTTCACTTTTTCCTTATACTTCAGGTTCAATCTATAGGGTATTTTCTTGACTGGCTTCGCATCTAGTTTCAAAGGCATCCTCATCTCTCCCATAGGTCCCTTGATTCCCTTCATATCAGTGAACTTGGTTGGAAACAAGTCCTGATATTCATGCAATTTCTCTGTAATCTTGTCAATGGTAGCAGCATCCCAATAATCTCTGACATTGGCAAGCTTCAGTGATTCCTCTGTCCCAATGTTGACTTTTGTAATCTTGATTGGCTGACCAATAAATGGTAGCTCAACTCCTGATCCTTTCACATCTCTTTGGCCTTCTGTCTCAACAATGTTGACCTTCCTTGGATCATCATCGGCATTTTCATTAATGTTGTAAGAGCCCTGCAGTTTCTTGAGAGGCATAGTCCACTCATCCTCTTCTTGTTCCATAGGGAGGCTAGATGCCTCTTCGAATAATTTCTGACTCACAATATATAATTCTTATTCTACTAAAGGATATTCACTCTCAAATAGAAAGGTTGTGATAAAATTCTGAATCATACCTTTCCAATCTGCAGTGACGAGGCGCAGCTCCGCTTGACGGTACTAGTTGATAGGGGTCGTGTCCAATGTGTTAATGAATCTGTGCACGCATTTTTCTCAAGCAATGTTGCTCCAGGCTTCTTCACAGCTTCACACATGGTCCTTTGGTCAACTTCGACTGGTATACCTTACTTCGCAGCTTTCTACCTAGGCTGAGAACCGCATTGTCATCAAGGTTCGGCATTGTACCCAGTCTGTAATATTGCTTTTGTGCGTCCCCCACCATCTTGCTGGTGTAGCTTTTAGGGCCTCATCCATTGCCAATAGTCTCTATTGCGTTGGTATACTTGCTTCAAATTCCAACAAGAAGGTCTCTAATGGATTCAAACCATCAAAGGTGGGTAAATTGCTCACTGTTGTACCAATCCAATGAAATTCTCTGGTCAGCCTGGCACACCTTCTTGTGGATACTTCATACATCTGATTTTTCCAATTTTCCAGTGCTTCTTCTGAGTCTGATGAGCATACACTGTCACTTCACCAGCTAAGAATCCCATCAGCCATAGGATTAATGTAATCTTGTTGTCTGGCTATCATTTTGTAGATATTCTCCAATTCATATACATGGTTTTCTTCTCTGATGGGTTATGTGTATCTCTGACCTTCATCTAGATCTAAAGGTGCAATGACCCTTAGGCCATCTCTTTCAAATGTCATACATATCTTCTTCAAATCAACAACAGTTGAGATGTTGAATGCCTAATCAATTCCTAACAGTGTCGGGTAAGGGCAGCTGTCATCAACAATTTCAATGACCTCAAAATCTACAAAGGTCCTCACTCCATCGATGTCCACAGGGACATGCTCCAGTCGTCCAAATGGGATAACATCTTGCTTATTAGCCATCCTAAGCCTTATAGGGGAATAGACTAACTTGGGTTTCCCATCAACGCCCAAGTTTTCTTTGTCATGACATTAACCTCTGACCCTAAGTTGAGGACCACATAGTCTATGTCATACTCTCCTATCTGAGCATTCAAGTGTAATTCATTGTTTGTCCTTCTCCTTTTCCCAATTTGTTGCACTACCCTATTCATCAAGGGGTCTATATTTCCTAGCTCATATTCCTTGATTAAATTTTGAAGTTCCCTTACAACGTTTTCATCCTGGATTAGCTTAATACAAGTATATAAAAATTCCATGAGCTTGCTTACCTCTTTTCCCTTTTTCAGCGAAGTAGACTGATCAAATACTAGTGGCATTCCATATTCTCTTACTTCTATCCATTTTCTTGATGATGAGCCTTGATCTCTTCTGAATTCTTTCTTGCATCTTCAAATGTTCGTCTTTCTTTCTTGGCATCAAAATTTTGAGTCTTCTCCACATCTTTTCTGACTCCTAAGTCCTCTGTAGTCTTTCCCTGGGTCACTCTATATTCTCCTGTAACAGTGCCTCCTTGAGTAATAACATCGAATATCGGGTCTTCTTCGTGATTTTCATCATATATAAACTGCACCTATGGGTTCTACTGAGGTCCTTGTCTTTCTTGAAGCTTAGCCAGCAGCATAGGGAAATCTTCTATAACATGCTCAAAAGAGTTGCAATAACTGCAAGTAGTACAAGGGTTCTAACAATCCCTTTCTAAATATCATGGTTGCACACAGTTATAACAAATTATATGTCCTCAGCCTTGGCCCATTCCTCCTCCTCATCCTCGTCCTTTGTGTCCACCACGAGGATTGAAGTTTCCTCTTCCCGGGGAGTTGTATTGTGTAGTGTTTCCTTCTTTTTGTACTTCACCTTGGATATTGTATACATCTCTTGACATTTCATGCATGAGGTCATAGGCCCTATAGTCTCTATCATCATGCCCTACTGACTTACATAAGGTGAAATATAGGTTTGCAGGTGTCTGAACATACTTCTGCATGTAATAGCACTCACCAGGGTGATGTCGATTTCTGCACCCTTCGCACCAGGGCAATGTGACTTACTTCAAGGGGCTCAGAGCTTCTGAGGCCAAATATTCATGAAATGCAGGGCAGTGTTCCCTATCATGGCCCTCTGATCTTCATCTAACACACTAAATGTCTTCTCTTTTGTCCTTTCCCTTATCCTTTTTTATGTCTTCCACCTGTAAAGACAAGCTGGTCAACTGGCTCAAGATTTGGCTCATACCTGAGTTGGATTCTCCCATAGGGGTTGATTCAAGCTTCATGGCCATCTCCAACACCTCAGACTACGATGAAATTTTTTGTTGCATCAGAGGAACTCTGATGTGTGGTAACAGTGCAGCGATGAACCATTCTTTGTTTTGTTCATCTGGGATCTTAAAAGTTAATTGGCCTGTTAAGGTCTTGATCTCTGATCAAATTCCCAGACAGGTTCAGCAACCTTCTATTTGATCTCCTTCAGCTCTATAATACATTGTGACTATAATTTCTTGAATTCTGTAATCAGCACGTTCTTGATCTCAGTCAATGATTGGGGTTGCGCAAGTCCTTGGACAAGCTTCATGTACCATCTCAGTGTGCGATCTCTAAGAGTAGTGTTGAACTGGGTTATTTTGACGGCCTCATTAGTGACATTCTTAATATTCCACACAGCTTCACATAGGAACTAGTGTTGATCTAGGTCTTCAGATCCATCCCCTCTAAAGATAGTGAACCTCATCTCATCCACCATAGAGCTACCTGGGATTCTTGTCTTAGTAGATGTTGAATTGCTAGTAGTAACACTCTAAGGACTCTGATGACTTTGATTACTTTGATTTCCTAGTGTTGTTGAAACAACAGGAGGGTTAATGATACTTACTTCAGCAGTCTGCCCAGTTCCTGAGTTTTCTGGCTCGTCCTGGCGAAGTTCTTCAGTTTCCCCTTCCTCTGGACTAGAGGGTTCTGGACATTCTTCGTCTATTAGATCTGCCTCTTCCCCACTGTAGAAGCCTTTTTCTCCATAGTTTTGCTTGAACAGGTTCTTAGGGTGAACACCTCTAAACACTCTCCCACTGCACATATGTCAAGCTTCTGTGTTGTTGTCGTTGTCCAGATTTTTGAACATTAGCTTTTCTGGATTCAACCAATCTACTGTATCTTTAGAATTTTCTTCTCATGCAAGAGCATCTTGATTATTAACTTCAGAAAATGAAAAAATTTTCCTCTGGGTCCTTTGAAAAAGAATCTCTCAGCTTGGCTATACGACTCTACTCTTTCGATAGCAAATTCGGTGATATACCCTCCAATGGTACTATTAAACCAATGATCTATTGCTCTGGATACAGCATTGTCGACTCTTTTAACCTTCTCGATCAGCATCGGCATCCAAACCACAAGGGGTCTAGATCTGATCTTGAACTGGGTATTAGCTAACCTAGCCAACCACTCAAACAACTCCTGATGGATTCCTCCAAAGAAGATCTCGTGGATGTCGGTGAAAATGTATCTTTGTAGCCAAGCTTCAGTACTCAGCTTAGGGTTCTTGTTTTGGGCTTCAGTGAAGTCCCTCTCTTGACCTTCTATCCACTTTTGAATCTCTGTCTTCGATGGGAACCACCTTGACATTCTCCCACGAAGATTCTGGTCATGGCAACGGAACCATTTGTTGGCATAGGGGTAGACCCAAGGTTCACTCCAAGAGCGCACGAACAAGTCCTAACTACTAGCCCTTTTAGAAACACCTGCGAGGCAGATGCAGTCTCACCCAAAGTAGCTATGGGGGGTTGCAAGACTGAGATGTCTACAACCAGGGGAATATCAAGTGGATCTTAACATAATACAACGCAGTATACCTAGCTCACTTATCACTAAAATCTACTCCACATTCTATAGATCTGATCTAATCCAATAATGCAATAACAGTATATCAAAGAAAAAGATAAAGCATCAATCACACACACATAACACCAGATATATGTGGGTCACCCTCTCCCTAGGGCTACGTCCACAGAACTGTGCTTATGATATATTAAGGTAAAGCTTACAGTTCGTGTTTGTGCTCTCTACTAGCAGATCTTCTTCTTCTTCTCTCTTTCTCTCCCTCTCCTATGCACCCAGATGGAGGACTTGATCTTCGCACCCAGCTGAAGATCTTACAATTCCAGAAGGCTCTTACTCTCAACACTTCTCTCACTCGCAATACAAGATTCTCTTAATGAAAAATAATCAATAACAATGCTCAACAACAGTTCTGACCGGACCTAGGTCCTCTCAACCTCTATTTATACAATATAGTCCCTCACCAACAGCCTTAGGTCGAGACCTAGGTGTCAAAACCCTAGATATACAAACCCTAGGTGTCTAAAACCTTAGGTCAACTTGACCCTCTTTTCCCGGGCTTCGCCATCCTGTCTCTCCTTTCTTCCTGCTCGGTGCTAACAGTGGATTTTCCCTCTATCTGATTTTTCCTCAATCCATGTACCTTGCTTATCTATCATCCCCGATATCCTCATCCAATGGTTATCTTTCTTGGGCTTCGCTCCTTCTTTTCTTCTCTTTTGCTTACTTCGACCCAGTAACAGTCACTGTGTCTCCCGTGAAGTTCGCATTTTACCTCTTCTTCCTTGATCTTCGCTTGATACCATACCCAAGGGCCAACATCACTTAATACTACTATTTCACAATGCATTTCTAAACATACAAAGCATAAAGACTTTACTGATGCAGAAGATGAACAACTTGAACATGAAATTCTTCTATGTCTTGGTGAGCATGTCATGTTAACATTTAAATTGTGGGTAGAATCAGGGTTAGTAAATGGAACATTTCACTACTACATATGGTGTTTGTTGGTGTATAAATATGCTTAGTATATTACACTCATTTATATGTCAATATGGGATTCGTAATCGAAAGAGTTGTTACACTATATGTGTCGAAAACAGGTAACCTATCTATGTCCGTTGTATCTAGATCAAGTAGGAAATAATTAATAACATAACACTTTGTTTCTAGAATTTTTTAATGCTTCGCACAACTTTAAACTCAGAAGATAAAACTGATAACAAAAATCTCAAACAAACACTCAATTGAAAAGGCTCTTGCTTAGATGACAAGTTTGTTCATTACAGGCTCATGAAATGAAGAGATGAACTTAAGATCTTGTTCCCTATAGCAATTGAAAAAAGTAATCAACAATCCACTTTATTCACTCTTAGACAGAAATCGATCATAACTCTATTAATTCTAATCAAACCTTCTTTAATACAGGAAACAACCAATATGATTGAGAGACTTCATTATATGGAACATGAAGGTGAGAGATGAATTCTTATGGTTCATGTACCTACTAAAAACACCACAATTACAAACTCAAAACAATAACATTCGCTTGCTTAACAATCCCACACATCAAACTCTTATAAATTGAATATTAATCTGCAAAAATGGAAATGGAACTATCTACTATGTTCAATGTCTAACCATTTACTCACACTGATTCAAAATCAAATAACTCTGTGTTGAACTTAAAATGCATTTAAGATAATTTACAACACACAACTATTAAATGTTCACACTCACACAATCACACAAAGACATGTACAGGGAGGTTTACCTTGGTTGGGGCAGTGGGCCCTTGCCGAACCAACAAGGTACCTCTAAAGAGATAATAAACTAAAACACTTTATTCATGCTCGTGAATTGCACAAAACATCATTTGTATTCCTTCAATTTATCGATTGAATCAACAGTTCAACATTTCTTTCAACATGACAATCGGTATCATTATTTACTTGCTACTTGCTTCATTACTCATTACTTCCTATCATCTATACAACATCCCTTATAAAGAAGGTGAGTTGTTATTACCAATATCTAAATATAATTATCAAATGGTTTTAAAATATTACAATTGACAATTCATATCAGATATCTAGGGATGGAATTCATCCTCATGACACGAAGTGCGTGAGTGATGAAGTCTATCATGATCTCAAAACTACCTCAAGAGACTTCTATCCAACTAACTTCTTGGAATCTCCATCAACATACTCATTCAACATGTAAATCTTGTAGACAGGGGTTTAGTACTGGATGAACACAATCACAACCATGTGTACCACACCAACACAAAGGTAGTACCGGATGAGGCGTTGAGCTAGAGGTATTGGATGCGGCGTTGAGCTAGTGGTACCGAATGAGACGTTGTGCTGGTACTGGAATAAATATTGAGCGGGTAGTACCAGAAGAACCATTGTGCTGGTACCGAAATAGGCGCTTGAACTGGTAGTATTGGAATAGGTGGAACATCGGTACCGGATCAGATAGGGTACCGGATCCAGCAGGGCATCGGATCCAATGGAGTATCGGATCACACTATGGTTGCAGTATCGGATCAGTGAAGTATCGGGTGAAGTTGCTTAAGAGTCAAAGTGATTAGGAACATAAATAATTAATCATTTAATCAATTTTAATCAAGAAAATCAAACAAATCATGCTTTAACATAAGTTACCTCTCTATGCACATGGGCAAGGTCACAAAGTGGATTTGTGCAAGGAATGGTCAATTATATATGCATAGCATAGGTAAAATAGGCTCAGATAGCGGGTAATATAGGATACTAGAAGTGTCAAAATGGAGACTCAACATTTCCCCCAATCTAAAGTCATTGCATGTCCTCATGCAACAACATCAAAACTGATACTCAAAATTGAGCAAAACTGAACCATTCCCCATCATTTCTCTGGATGTAGGATGTTAAGACCAGAAGCTTTTCCCCTAAGTTCCTTCTTAATCACCCTGGCATATTGGATCAAACGTAAAACTTTGTTGAGTTTAGCAAAGACCTCTTCATGTGAATCTTGTAACCTTAGGTTACATTCGTTTAATTGTGCATTCTTTACCTTAATGTGTCTATCCAACACTTGGTACTCTGTAACTTCAGATTCTCATAACGTTTTGTCAGCTTTCGAATCTTCACCATCAATTGTTGTTTGCTCAGAGAATTGTTAGGATCATATGTGGTTATTTGTTCAATCACCTCCTCTCGTGCTTCCTTCTCATTTCTTAGACCTCTCAAGGTTTCTGTCACCAACCCCTTGGTTTCACTAATCGTAGCTCCATAGCCACTTTATTTCTCTGGAGAATTTGGAATATCAATGGGCTCTTCTGGAAGAGAAGGCACATGTGGAATTGTTGTCTGCTTGGCCATGCTTCTCGTGGTTCTTTGTATAGGAAGTGAGACTTCCTCAAATTTTTTGTTAGGGGTGGAAATCTCATCAAATAGCTTCCTCCTCTTCATTTTCATAGGCCTGGAAACCTGTTCCTATTTTGTCGATTTGATTTTCACTTTGGAGGACTGGAGTGTGGGTTCTATATTCTCCCTTAGCTGAATGTTTCCTATTTCCACTCTAGAGGACTGAGGTGTAGGCTCTGAGATTTGTTTCTTTTGAGCCTTCCTAGTTTTAAGCTTCCCCTTACCTCCATTTATCATCTTAGGAGTTTCCTCCAACTAACTAATTGGTTCTTGAGGAGACACAATAACTGCTTCGGGGGTCTTTTCTAACTCCTTAACTGATTCTTGAGGGAGCTCAATAATTGCCTCGAGGACATCATCTGAAACTTCTTGTTGACCTGTCTTCCTCCTCTTTTTCTTCTCACTTTGTGTAATTTGATATTTAGGACTCGAGGTTGGACTAGGCACTTTAGACTGGGAAGGATTCTCCTTCTTATATGTAGTGGGTTCCTCTAGGATCCATTCTGCTGGCACACCTTTATTTTGACCCTTTTTCCTACTCTCAACGTTGAGTTCATGGGTCTTTTCCAATTTGCTAGTTGGGTCTGGTGATGACTCAATGGTTGCTTTAGGAGCACTATCTGATCAGTCACCTTGCTCAGAGTCTTTCCTCTTCTATCTTTTAGCTTTTGGAATCAAGGTTGGAGTTATTTTCTAATATTGGGAGGCTTTCTTATTTTTGGATGTAGTGGGCTCCTCCACAATAGACTTATCTTTCTCCATTTCATCAACAGGTTGGGATGAGCTAGGTGTAACAGTGGCTTCTTCACCCCCTAATTTCTTCCCTTTGTTTATCTTTGCCTTTCTGTTGGACCCCTCACTGTATACTTATGTTTCTTGTTCCTCTACAGATTTGGAAATTCCTTCCTGAGAAAAATTCGGTTGGAGCAATTGCTTCCAACTATTGCCTTTTTTCCTCAAGGCATGGACAACCAAAAGTTTCATTAGGCCATGGTGATGGAGGCTGGTTTCAGTTTTCTTGGAAGTTGATTTCACTCCTCTCACCATTTTATTTAAAATCATCCATAAGAAGTGAGGAAAATCAGTTTGTGGCCCTCCTTCAAAATGTGACAAAAGTTTCAAATGGTATAGGAAGGTTACGGCATACCTCCCCTCGCAAGTGATAAATATCTGCAAACTAATGAGCATCATCCAATATTCTTCTCTGATGTAGCTTCGAGGAATTCCCTTAGTCTAATCAGGGTCTTGATGTTCTGGCCTGAGAAATTTTTGACAAAGGTTCCTGTCAATGATCACCCCCTTGAAGTATTTTTCTCCAAATGAAGGGAGGCATGTAGCCTCTGCTATGGTGGCCTCTAAAATTGTTAACTTCATATCTCCAAACTGAACACTTTCTCCATCATATGTATGCGAAAAAGAAAGAGAGACTCCTTCATGATAGCCTTTAAAATTCTCCAAAAATGGGACCCAGCCAACATGTTCAAATATTTCCCTGAAAGCTTGATATTCAGGTGTTTCCCTATATAATTGGAACATGGGTTCATGTCTGTCATGCCCCATGCTAGCTTATAACAATTCTTAAGGCATATGAGGCATGAAATAAAGAATTGATGGTTGAGTATCAGATCAACGTAGACCATGATGGAGTACCAGAAGAGGATAAGTATGTAAACGATATGAAGGAACAGGATCACAGTGTAAATGTAGGTGGTGTGACAGTAAAAACAATAAATAACTCTCATCTGGATGGAAAATCCATCCATAGGAGCATTTATAAATTAAGATTCGGATTGTAATGGTCACATCTAGGGCAATGATAACAAGGTAAGATGGGTTGAATTCATGAATAACTTATAGACTCGTATGAAAGTTGGCATCGGACCATGTTCACGGGAGTGTTGGATAATGATGAAAAGATATGTGGTCATTATGACCGGAACTCTTAAGTATGAAATCATCTGACGTCATTAGAATCATTGTTTGACATGTGTAAAGATGTGGTTTAAGTCATTCGTATGGCACGATATTGGATCATGGGATTATGAAATTTCTCTAACATAAAAATCGAAGGCATGAAATCGATCTTGTTAGAGACACAATTACCTCGTACTCTAAACACTTCGGGTGTATAGGAATGATTTATTCACAAGGATATGTAGATGAGGACTTGCAGAATTTCATGGTAGGGAGTTTTCCATAATTGAGAGTAACCACATGTTTAATACATAATTATTCTAATTCCTTAATAAAACAAAAAAATGTTGAGTTTATATGTCCTATTACTTGAAACACTTAAATCGAGTAGAAAAAACTTTGAATATAGGTTAAGGACTACCAACACCTTATTACCAGTGCTGGATCACCTTAGTACTGGATGAACACAGAGTTGTGCTTAGTACTGGAATAGCGCAGACCTTCTCCCACAGTACTGGATGAACAAAGAGTTTTTCCCAGTACCGGATGAACGCAGACCTCCTCCCACAATACTGGATGGACGCAGAGTTTTACCCAGTATCGGATGAGCACAGACCTCCTCCCACGGTACTGGATGAGCACAGAGGAAAACATTATATTCCGATACTCAAGGAGAATTTGACAAGGTACCTGGTGGTAGTTCTATGTAGACTGAAACTTTGTAGGTTGCACTTTGTAGGCTGCATTTTGTAGAAGTAGTTGGTGTTTTCTGATGATATGGAAGAGGACATGTGATTTGATTCTACTGAAAAACCATGTTGGTAAAACAAATACCAACACTTGATGTGGGAACTCTAAATTTGCAGTGGAACTGTCAGAAAAATAAGGCAAAAGAATTCAATGACTAGGCTCCAAGATTTGTGACAAGAAGGTACTTTGTAGTTGTATGACCACATGTTGAGATTTAGAATCCTCCTCTTTTGGAACCAGGTTGATCACTACTCCTGTTGCCACTTCTTTTTTAATAAAAAAATAATAATCCTAACTACTACTTTAATGTGGATTTTTCTCGAGCCCAGATTAGTTAATTCTCAACGTTGCTTTCAATTTTAAAGAGTCTAAAAAATTTAAAGAATACTTTGTCTACTATCCCATGGATTTTTCTTGAGCCCGGGTCAGTTCCTTCTCGTCGGTGTTTTCAATTTTTAGGAGTCTGAAAAAATTAATGAAAACTCCATATATTGTCCCGTGGATTTTTCTCAAGCCTTGGCCAGTTCCTTCTCGTCGGTGTTTTCAATTTTTAGGAGTCTGAAAAACTTAAAGAAAACTCCAATGATCTACCAAGGATGGATAAAGGGTAGAACTACACCTGGCAGATGCCCTCCTTATTCATTTATCTACATGAGAACACAAGCAACTTTTTGTTTTTTTTAGTAACATCAAAAGATCTATCTAATGACACACCTATTTACAAATATGTACAAAGCCAAATTAATTCACACAATCAAACTTACTATGGTGGATCAGCAGGAGGAGAAACCCCCTTGCTTACTAGTTTCATTTCAGAATTCTGAAGAACATGTTTGAAAAAATCCTCTTTGGATAGAGGCTTACGATAAACCTTCAATCGATGCCCGTTTACGACAAAGGGATTATGATTCTCATCAATAGTCTTTATCTTAACTGAACCATTGTCATAAAATGTATCAACTTCATAGGGTCCCAACCATCTAGTAGACAATTTACCTTTAAAGTTCTTGATCCTACTATCATATAGAAGGGCCCAATCACCTGATTCAAAAGACTTCTTCTTGATGTACTTGTCATGCCATTTAGTCATTTGTTCTTGTATAAGGGTGATCCTTTGAAGATAATCTTGTCTTATCTCATCAAGCTCATTCAACTATAATAGCCTCTATTTTTTAGCCTCGTCTAGATCCATCCCTAGTTGCATGGCAATCCTAAAGATTTTTACTTGAAATTCTATGGGAAGCAGCACCTTCTTCCCATACACCAACTCATAAGGTGTATGGCCTGTTGTGTTTCTCCAAGCTATCCTATAGGCCCATAAGGCCTCAGGAAACCTATCAACCCATTCTTGGTGATGCAACTAAATAGTCTTAGTAAGAATAGCCTCTATCACCTTGTTAGATTATTCCACCTACCCATTTTCTTGAGGGTGATAAGGCAAAGATTTTCTATGTTTGGTTTTGTACTGTTCAGTAAGAGATTTGACCAAATTGGAGGTGAATTGGGTTCCTTGGTTGGTGACTATTTCTCGAGGTACACCGAAACGAGTAAATATTTCTTTGAAGAGAAAGTCTACAACAGATTGTTCATTAGCAAAATATAAAGCTTTAGCTTCCACCCATTTGGTCACATAATATGTGCAGACCAAGATGTACTTCTTCCTTCGATACATAGGGTTAATGGGTCCTACAAAATCCAAAGTCTGTTTTTCAAAAGGTTTAATGAATACCTGAGCTTGGAGGGGCATCTCATCAACTGCAGTAGGTTTTCCCATCCTTTGGAAATCATCACAACTAGCCACATACTTCTTTGCATCTTTGAAAATAGTTGGCCAATAGTCGGATTGTAAGATATTGTATGTTGTCATTTTATCAACAAAATGGCCTCCACATGGGCCATCATGACAGGGTTTGAAGATATCATGTATCTCATCCTCTAGAACATACCTTTTGATCACCAAATCAGGCCCAGTTCGGTATAAGCAATCATCATGCCACATATAATTGGCACTTAGCTGGACAATTGTTTGTTTTTCTTGGGAGGATAGATTCTGAGGTAGCTTTCCTGTTACAAGATAGTTGGCTACATCTCCATACCAAGGAATGTAAGTAGAAATAGAAAATAAATTCTCATCTAGAAAATCATCATCTACTGGAGTATTATCTCCTATATGAATGAGTCTAGACAAGAAATCGGAAACTAAATTATCTTTTCCATGCCTATCAATGATGGTGATAGTGAATTCTTGCAGTAATAACATCCATCTAGTCACTCTAGCATTTTTAATAGGTTTTTTCATCAAAAATCTGATGTTTGAATGGTCGGTATGTACAAAAACTTCATACCCTATTATGTAGTGTCTGAACTTGTTAATGGCATGTACTATCGACAAAAAATTATTTTTCAGTGACAGTGTAATTTACTTCAGTAGGTGAAAGATTCTTGGTGGAAAAGTATATAGCATATGTAATCTGGCCTTCCCTTCGTCCTAAAACATCCCCCAAAGTTGTATATGAGGCATTCATGCAGATATAAAAAGGAAGAGACAAGTTTGGTCCTCTCAAAACAGGGGCACTTGAAAGCTTTGTTTTTAAAATTTCAAAGGAGATTTGACATTGTTCATTCCAACAAAATTCAGCCTCTTTTGCTAACAGTTTGAACAGTGTGGCAACTATATTTGTAAAATTTTGAATGAACCTCCTATAGTAACCAGCATGCCCTAAAAATATTTTGACTTCTTTCTAGGAGCTAGGGATTTTTATTTGGGAAATGATGTCAATATTAGTAGGGTCAACTCTTATTTCAGTACAGGAGATGTGGTGGCCTAAAACAATTCCTTTAGTGAGCATCATTCTAGATTTTTCATGACTGAGGGAAAGGTTGGTTTCTTTACACCTAATCAGTACTTTCTCCAAATTGTCCAATGCCTACTGGAAATCATCCACATACACTGTGAAGTCATCCATGTATACTTCTACGCAGTCATGGGTCAAATAAGAGAAAATGGCCAAGACATCCCTTTGAAAGGTAGCAGGGGAATTACACAAACCAAAAGGAAGAACCATATAGGCATAGGTCCCCCATGGGCAAGTAAATGTGGTTTTGTCCTGGTATTCTAGTGAAATTTGGATCTGATTGTAACCACTAAACCCATCCAATAAAGAAAAATACCTCTTCCCAGACAAAGTGTCCAAAACCCCAAGACATGGTCTATGAAAGGAAAAGGAAAGTAATTTGTGTAGGTAGCCTTGTTCGATTCTCGAAAGTCCACACAAATCCTCCATTTACCATTTTTCTTAGGGACAATAACTAATGGGGATACCCACTTGCTATCCGATATAGGGTAAATGAAATTGGCCTGTAGGAGTTTCTGGAATTCTTCTTTCACTATGTCTTTCAAGGCTGGATTCATTCTTCTTTGGGGTTGCCTAACAAGTCTGATTTGGTCATTAGTATAAATATGATGCATACAAGTGTCTGGGTGGATTCCTTTCATGTCGAAGTAATCCCATGCAAAATCACCAGATTTCCCTTGAATCATTTGGATCAATTTTTGTTGTTGATCTCTTTCCAGACTAGCATTGATGTATAAGGATTTTCTAGAGCTAATTTCAACAGCCTGGACAGTTGATTCTTTTCCTTCATCTACTTGTGAAATGGTGGCTACTATAGAGGTGGAGGGGTGCCAGATTTCCTAGAATTCAGAGCTCTGTGTATTCAGGAAAACATTGAGGGTATTCAATGCATTCTGTATCAGCCAAAAATAGGCTTAATATTTGTTCTTCAGTTTGCTCTTGAACTCCTTTTACTTGTTCGAGTTTCAACAAGGGCTAAGTACATTCGTCTTCCCCGTAGGTATTCTCCAAGCAGAGAGGAACTTCAGTGGCTGGCTAGGCAGGAGGAAAGAGGATAAGTTTTTAACTTTGGGTGCCATTGGAAATTGTCATCTCTTCAGACTGACAACTAGTAAACGCATCAACAGTGGCCAACCAAGGTTGGCCAAGTACTATTGGATGTCCTAGTTTGGAGGATTTGGGATGAATCACAAAAAATCCACATGGTATTCCCAAGAAGCCAAGGTAACTGTTATATCATATAAACTTCTTGTTGGGGTGATGTTTGATTTGTCTGCTAGTTCCAACAAAGTTTGTCTTGGTCTTAGGTGATTTAGTTGTAGCGTTTTTATGGTGTCAACTGACATAACATTTATTACTGCCCCTAGATCAATAATTGCATTTGGCAAAGAAACATCATTAATCTCTATGGTTACCACTGGGTTTCTTGGATCACTATATTTGGATGGCATTTATGATATAAATTCTAATAATTGTCCAACCACCTGTATAACAGAAGGCTCCTTCCTCTTCCTCACTGGATTTTTAATGAAAATATCCCTTACAACCTTTGCATAAACAAGTATATCCTTGATGGTCTGAAGTAGGGGAATATTCACACATAAGTTTCTAAGTTAAGTCTCTAGATTATGTCCTATAGGTTCCTCTGATTTTTTCACAAGTAACCTTTCTGGATAAGGAGGAGGATTATTTTTCTGAGGCATTTATGTTGGGTGAGAAGTGTGAGGAGGAGTTTCCTATTGTACAGGGGTGTTTATTTCTTCATTTAATTATTTATCCATTTGTTCTTCTTCTTGAACTTCTTGATTATCTATTTGTTCTCCTTCTTGAACTACTTGATTGTCTATCTGTTCTTCTTCTTGAATAACCACAGTAGGATTTGGTTTGTTCACAACCCTCCCTGATCTTAATTCAATTCCATTAAATGAAGTAGGAGTTATCACATAAGTGGGGAAAGTTTGTAATTCAAGATTTTGTACAGGTTGTGTAGGTCTATTATTTGGATTAGGAATAGGTTGTCCAGGAATAGGGGTAGGTCGAGGAGGGTTTGGGATAGGTGCAACTTGCATTTGTTGCTTCATATTTGGGTTCATAGGTAGTGCAAGTTGTTGTTGTAGCTGTGGATGTGGAGGAAGAGCAGGAGGATTAAATACCGGTAGCAACTAAGAAATATTGGAAGGGTATTGTGGGTAGGTGGGAAAGGTTGATGGCTGAAAGGTAACATTCCCATATGCAGGCCCTCTCCATCCTTGTTGCCAAGGATGGATCTGTGGTTGTTGAGGTGACCATTGAGGATAAGACATTGGAGGTACCCATTGATGTTGTGAATATTGTGTGGCAGGGTCTACAAACATATTGGGATTTTGTTGTCTCCATGTCCTCTTGGGGGGATATTGTGTTTCATGAGGTTCTCCCCCTCCCTTGAAAATGCATTTAAGTCCAGGTAAAGAAGGGCACTCACTGGTAGGGTGATATTCTATACAGAGGCCATGTATTTCGATAACATTAATGCGGCATTCCCTTTTAGGATGCCTTTTTCTACACCGAGGACAGAAAATTGCCAAAGTAGCATTTTCTTCTTGTTGTTTTCTTTTAATTTTGATGGTATCAAGTTGGGAACTGATGGTGTTTAGGACTTTTGTTTTGAATTTTTCTAGTAGATTTTCCAGTTCGATCCTAGTAACACCTCCTGGTGTAGGTTTAGTAATTATGCTTGTATAATCCCTTACACTTTTTCTTTTTTTGGCTTGATTGCGCAAGTATCTTTTACAATACTCTGCAATGTCTACAAATGGTTTTTGGCACACATCTCTAGAACTCATGAGGTTTAGTACTTCAATGTAGTCATCCCTCACACCTTTTAGGAAAATGGTCCTAAATGTGGTTGTGTCTAAGGCAAATTGCTTTGTCTTTTGGTAGTTTTATAGGAGCCTTTTTAGGTAATCTTCCAAACTTTCTTTCTTAGATTGCTGCATTTTAAATATGGCATTCCTAGAATCCCTAGGTCTACAGTAATCTTGATATTTCTAGAGGAAGGTCTCCTTCATACCATCCCAAGATAATATAGTGTGTTCTCCTAGGCTCATAAACCACCTTAATGATGAGTCTTTTAGTGTGACTGGAAAGAGTTTTAGTTTTTGTGCATTATTAGTGTAATTATAACTCCTACATAGTATATCAAATTCAAACAAAAATGAATCGGGATCTTCTGTTGACATACCATGGAAGTGAGGTAGTGAGGACAATGGAATATTCTTATATCAATGTCTCTGGCGATGTCTAATATTGGGAATCCAAATGTCTTTGTTTCATTGGTTTCATTTCCTTCCTCTTCTGCCATATCTCCGAACAGGTTGTAGGGTGTTGGTGATGTCTCCCCACAAAATCATGGTTCAACCACTAGCTTGTTTGGTATATCTAATTGTTCCAATACCTTGTGTGTTTCCCCAATGTCAGATGCATCTTCCTCTATCACTACCTCTATCTCTTTTCTATCTCCTCCTTTTGATGGGTTCATCGGTGCTTCCCCTCTTGTTGGTTGTATTATTCTTTCAATATGAACAATGGCTTCAGATTTAGTGCCTTTGGATGTTGTTTCAATTGTTTCCTTTGAACTCCCTCCTCTGAGAATTGTTCCTGCACAAATTTTATCTGNTGTTTGTTTTTCTAATTTTTTTGAAATTTTGGAAGCAATAAATCTACCTTTATTATCCCTGTACCTACTCATAAAAAGAAACTCTAATACTAATGAAACACAAACTTTTAACTACTAAAAGTAAGAGGACAACCTGAATTTGGAGCAACTCCACCAAAGTGGATGCGCAGGTTCTTACATCTCGTCTTACCGTCTTCTCTCCTCCCTCAGATTGTCCTTAAATCCAATCCAACTCATCAAACCAATCAAACTCAAAATTCTACCTAATACCATTTACAACTTCCCAGCAATGGCGCCAAAATGTTGGTGTATAAATATGCTTAGTATATTACACTCATTTATATGGCAATCTGGGATTCGTAATCGAAAGAGTTGTTACACTATATGTGATGAAAACAGGTAGCCTATCTATGTCTGTTGTATCTAGCTCAAGCAGGAAACAATTAATAACATAACACTCTATTTCTAGAATTCATGAATGCTTCACACAACTTTAAACTCAAAAGATAAAATTGATAACAAAACTCTCAAACAAACACCCAATTGAAAAGGCTCTTGCTTAGATGACAAGTTTGTTCATTACATGCTCATGAAATGAAGAGATGAACTTAAGATTGTGTTCCCTGTAGCAATTGAAAACAATAATCAACAATCCACTTTATTCACTCTTAGAGATAAATCAATCATAACTCTATTAAGTCCAATCAAACCTTATTTAATATAGGGAACAACCAATATGATTGAGAGACTTCATTATATGGAACATGAAGGTGAGATATGAATTCTTATGGTTCCTGTACCTTCTAAGAACACCACAATTACAAACTCAAAACAATAACATTCGCTTGCTTAACAATCCCACACATCAAACTCTTATCAATTAAATGTTAATCTACGAAAATCGAAATGGAACTATCTACTATGTTCAATGTCTAACCATTTACTCACACTGATTAAAAATCAAATAACTCTGTGTTGAACTTAAAATGCATTTAAAATCATTTACAACACACACGTATTAAATGTTCACACTCACAAAATCACACAAAGACATGTACAGGGAGGTTTACTTTGGTTGGGGCGGTGGGCCCTTGTCGAACCAACAAGGTACCTCTAAAGAGATAACAGACTAAAGAAATTTACTCATGCTCATGAATTGCAGAAAATATCATTTGTATTCCTTCAATTTATTGATTGAATCAACATTTCAACATTTCGTTCCACATGACAATCTGTATCATTCTTTACTTGCTACTTGCTTCATTACTCATTACTTCCTATCATCTATACATCATCCCTCATAAAGAAGGTGAGTCGTTATTACCAATATCTAAAGATAATTATCAAATGTTTTTAAAATATTAATATTGGAAATTCATATAGGATCTCTAAGGATGGACTTCATCCTCATGACACAAAGTGCATGAGCAATGAAGTCTATCGTGATCTCAAAACTACCTCAAGAGACTACTATCCAACTAACTTCTTGGAATCTCCATCAGCATAGTCATTCAACATGTAAATCCTGTAGACATGGGTTTAGCACCGGATGAACATAGTCACGACCATGGGTATTGGACCAGCGCAAAGGAAGTACCGGAACAGGCACAGGACTGGTACTGGATGAGGCATTGAGATAGAAGTACCAGATGAGACATTGCGCTGGTGGTACCATATGAGACGTTGTGATGGTACCAAAATAAATATTGAGTGGGTAGTACCAAAAGAACTGTTGTGTTGGTACCAAAATAGGCGCTTGAATAGGTAGTACCGGAAGAAGCGTTGTGGAGTACCGGAATAGGTGGAACGTCGGTACCAGATCAGACAGGGTATCGGATCCAGCGGAGTACCGGATCATGCTATGGTTGCGGTACCGGATCAATGAAGTACCATATGAAGCTTCTTATGAGTCAAAGTGATTAGGAACATAAATAATTAATCATTTAATCAATTTTAATCAAGAAAATCAAACAAATCATGCTTTAACATAAGTTACCTCTCTATGCACATGGGCAAGGTCACAAAGAGGATTTGTAGAGGGAATGCTCAATTAGATAGGCATAGCATAGGTAAAATAGGCTCAGATAGAGGGTAATATAGGATACTAGAAATGTCAAAATGGAGACTCAATAGTGTTTAAGTCCAATAAAGAGTTTCTATGGTATGGATAAAATCGACCATACTGTAAAAAATTACAAAGTAATTATCAAAATTTTATTTTTTTTTCTTAGTGCCCCAACATTCGTTGGACTTCTAACTGTGTCCAATTATCGTTGGATTTTGACTCCTCTTTAATGATTCTCAATAAACATGTCCTCCAAGCTACTAGGGACAGGTGGCATCGCATTGTCCAATGAAGATCGTAGAGGCATGTTTATAAAACCACAAGCTATAAAAGCTAACTGTAGGACCTGTAAATACATGTAAAGTTACTTATGATCATCTTATGTAACCGACCTATGGGTCGAGGTTGTCCCCACGGGCTGAGACCATATAAATATATAAGGTTGTAAGTAAAGTGATAAGAAAGGAGATGTTTGTCAGAGAGACATTAGGAGGAATATTTAGAGAGAGCAAAGGTGTGGGATCTGTATTTCACTTTGCCCAGGTTTGTAATGGAGACTGTAGTTATGGTGTATGTCATGTAAATATAATATTATTATGATGAATTAATTGAAGATCGGTACCATTTTGACTCATACTTTTCTTATATGTGATGCTTGTTGTGATCTTTTGTGTTTATATGTAATCCTTAAGAGATCTTTAATGCATCTTTATAATAATGTTTGAATCCACCTACAAGAAATTTGGAAGGTATGGCTAAGAGGAGGGAATTGAAGGGGGGCTAGTTATAAACTATGGGAGGGGAACTAGGGCTCCAATAATAGGAAATAATTCCATTTATTTCGCTCAAGACATATCTATGAATGAGATTATGTTTGGTAAGTAGTTGAGAATGGAAGGGGTACTTAAGTGGACAATGCACTTATTAAGGGTTCCTTAGGATCTATCTAACCTGTAATACTATTCTATATGGATATTACATGTCATTCCATTTCTGGTGGTATGTGGAATGTCACGTAACTCCTCACGGTTTGAGAGTTATGGCCTTACGAAGTTGGAGGACCCTCATATGTCATCTAGAAGCCCCAAAAGGTCAAAGTAGTCAAAGTGGTTTAAGAGATTTTAAAAGGTAAATAATAAAGTGAAGTGATGAGTATATTATAATTCAAAGTGAATACAAAACAAATTATTTCAATAATAAATTTAATGGAGAAATTAGAAGTGGGTTAACCCTAAAATAAGGAAAGTGGGCCAAGTGACCTAGAAGATGTTTTTAAGGAAGCTACTTGGAGAGTATAAATAAGAGGCAAGGCTCTCTCATTTTAATTACACTTGAGAATGTTGAATATATATAGGTGTCTGAGATAACCAAGGATATCTAATCTAAATTTCTGAGGGAAGGTGAAGAAAAGAAGGTCGAAATGCAATGAAGGATAAATTCTTTTGATGGTGCTTTCTAAGGTATGTTATTTACATGTCATCTCACCATTTTCGCTATAAAATTTTTTATATAATGATTCAGACCATGAAATTTTTATGCCATTGAGAAAACATACCCAAGTATCTGTTGTATTTTTGGAGTTACACTCTGCGGAAAATAGGGTTTGTGGCTAGTCCTGAAACTAGTCAAAAACAGTTGTTTTGGGTAAAAATGTCATAACTTCTTCATAACAGATCCAAATTTAGTGAGACAAAATGTGTTGGTTAGGGTATAGTCTTTAGTATGTTTTTTAATAGTTTCATATCAATTCAATGAATATTTCATGTGGGGAATGCTCTACAAGGTCACTCTCTAGAATAAGCCAGAATTCAGCAAGGTATGACATTTTTGCTATAAATCCTTTTCTGAGAGGTTCCAAGTAGTGACACCTGGAGGAATTGCATAAAACACATTGAATAAAATTGTGTATCAGTTTCATATATTTATACATTACAGGTTCAAAGTTATGATTACTTCAAGTTAGGGTTGTTGACTAATCCAAAACTAGGCATGTGAGACTAAAGAAAAGTTTGATGAAAATGCTAGTCTCTTGTTGTTAAAGTTAAGGAAGGTTTGCAGGAATATGATAATATACACCAGGTCTATTAAATATCTACAAATCAGATTTTGATGATGAAGATGATGAGGGCTTTTGGTTGAGATACATGTTGAGTACATGGTTGAGACAAGTAGTTGATGAGTTGGCACATACATGAGGTATATAGTTGATGATGTTGGTACATATTGATGATTCATAGTTGATGAGTAGTTGACACATGATTGGTACATACTTGGTACATGGTTGGATGCACTTGTTTATAGAACAGGTTGATTACAGGTTGTTTGGTATAGGTTGGTGCATGGTTTATGCACTTGTTTATGGTGCAGATTGATTACAGTTTGAGGTACAGGTTGATGCATGGTTCAGATTTATTGGTACAGGTTTACAGTGGTATATCTCACAGTGATAGTGTGACAGTGGTTATATCATTCTACTTCTACTTCAGGGTGGCAGGACGGGGCAAGGACAGGTGTTTGTAGCCACCTTCTGGTTGTAGCCGGAGAACATAGGGGTTTGTATCCTCCTTCTGGTTGTAGCCAGATAATTGGAGAGTTGGAGCTTCCCTCAGGTTGTAGCCTGAGAAACTAGGGGGTTGAAGCCTCCTTCCAGTTTCAGCTGGAAAACAAAGGAAGTTGGTTCTTCTAATGAATGTAATTCTTCAAAACATATAAGAAAAAACATTATGTGGTTTTCTCCCGATTTGGGTTTCCACGTAAAACACTAATGTACTGTGTATGTGTGTGATTGTTTATTTCTTATTGCTAATTATTGGATAATAATTCTACATTGATATAACATTTGAAGAAAAATGATTATAATTATGTTATTGTTGATTCACCCCCCCTCTCAGTAATCCAACAATTGGTGTTAGAGCAGGTTCCTTTAGAAATAAATTTAACCACTGAAAGGTAGATCATGGAGAGTAGCAACTCGTATAAAAATGGAATACCATAGTTTGATGGATAGAAGTATGTATACAAGCACATGAATTTCAAGTTTGGCAATCAATTGTAGATGGATACACAGCACCAGCAGTTCCACCAACAAATGACAAAGTAGTGAAACTGAGTGAGAATAATTCCAAAGCCAAAAATGCACTTTTGAATGGTCTCACTGATACAGTATTCACCAAAGTTGCACATTGTAAATCTACTAAAGAGATTTGGGACAAGCTTCGAAATATTTATGAAGGAGATTCAAAAGTCAAAGCAGCAAAGCTTCAAACTTACAGAGGTCAGCTCGAAGAACTAAAAATGAAGGAAGATGAATATATCACAGCCTACTTCTTACGAGTCGATGAAACAGTGAATTCAATCATAGGATTGGCAGAAGAAATCAAAGAATTTGTAATTGTTCAAAAGGTACTAAGATCTCTTCCTATGAGATTCAACCTTAAGATATCAGCACTAGAAGAAAGATCAGATCTAAACTCAATAAGCATGGACGAACTGCATGGAAACTTCACAGCATATGAGATGAGAACTGAACAGGAAAATCCAGATGTAAAAGAAGCAACCTTCAAAGCATCCAAAAGATCAAAGAAAAAGAAAAAGTAACAAGAAGAATATAGCAGCAGCAGCGACGTCTCGGAATATGATGAAGAAGTGGCCAACTTTGTCAAAAGACTGAACAAGGGAACCAACGGTAGGTATAGAGGTAAGATTCCTTTAATTTTGTTTTAATTGTGATGGTATTGGTCATTTTGATAACAAATGTCCTCATAAGAAAAAGAGAAATGATGAAGGTTACTCAAAAGGTAGACAAACATATAAAGGTAAAAAAACTACAAAGAAAGTTTTCAAGAAAAGCTTTTGCACCAAAGAAGACATTTCATCATCAGATGAAGATGAAGTTAGTGACAGTGAAATAGGGAGAGTTATATTCATGGCAGTAGAAGAATCTGATAAAGAAGACTCTGAAGAAGAATATGAAGAAGCATATGAAGAAGAAATTGAAGAGGCAAAATTTGACTTTCGAGAAGAATTAATGAGTGTCATAGAAGTTATCAGAAGAGAAAAGAAGAAAAACAAGAAACTACAAGCATAACTAGATAAGAAAAAGGACACTCAAGAACTAGAACAAATGATCACAAAATTAAAGGTTCAAATAGAAGAAGATAAAATAATTGAAGAATCACTCAAAGGACAACTAGAAGGAAAGGACAAGATCATTGGAAACCTAGAAGCGGATATTGTCACACTAAGAAAGAATATTCAAAAGAAAAATATGCAGAATATCTCAAAAGTTCTGGATGACATTATCAGCAATCAAAAATCTCATCTTGACAAGTCGGGACTTGGATACAATCAGACAGAAAAGGGATCAAGATCCAAAACAACAAAGCAAGAAACAAATCCAAAAAGCTATGCAGAAACAATCAAAGGGGATAAAAATATATGCAAGGAAGATTACAGGGACACTCCTCCACCGAGAAGATTCGGATCCCAGAATCAACAATAGATAGACATGCCTCAAGAAGAAGAAGGATTCATAAGAGCACCTCATTTTAGAAGATCTTCAACTACCAGGTATCAAACTATATTTTTTGGTTTATGTTATGCATGTAATAATTTTGGACATAAAGTTGTAAATTGTAGAGCTAACAATAGGAATAATAATTACTTTGAAAGCCATACACAAAGGGGTTATTCAAGAAGACCTAGTGAAACACAAAGATGAAGTTACAACAGGTTTGAATCTTTGAGCACTGAAGTGGAATGTTACAAATGTAACAATTTTGGACACATGGCCAAAAATTGCAAAATGACAGTCCCTCCTAAAGAACCTCAACAGAGTCACAAACAATAACCTCAGAAAATGACATGGATAAGAAAGCAAGATCATTATAGCAATGAACAATGCACAGTCGCTCTACAAGCTAAACAGAATAAAAGTGATTGGTATGTTAACAATGGATGTTCAAAACACATGACATGTGATAGAGACAAGTTTCTTACATTGTGAAAGGAAAGAGATGGATCAATCTACTTCGGAAATGATGATTCGACCAAAATCAAATGCTTAAGATCAAATAATGGAGGAGAATTCACCTCAAAGGAATTTATGTACTATTGCAGCAATCATGGAATAAAAAGGCAATTCTTCGTCGCTAGGACACCTCAACAGAATGGAGTTGTTTAAAGAAAGAGCAAGACATGACAAGAAATGGCTCGAACAATGATAATGGATTCAAAGTTGATAGATATTTTTTGGAGACAGGCAGTGCATACAGAAGTTCACATTCAAAACAGAGTAATGCTCAGAAACAACACCGATAAAACTCCCTACGAGCTATGGAAAGGAAGACCAGCAAATGTGAAGCACTTCAGGGTTTTTGGAAGCAAATGCTACATCAAAAGAGAAGATGGCGGAATGGGAAAGTTAGACTCTTGTGTGGACAAAGGAATACTTGTTGGCTACTCAAGTACAAGGAAATCATACAAGTGTTACAATCTAAGATTAAAAAAAGTTGTGGAAAGCATCAACGTAACAATTGATGAAACAGGCAGACCAGAATCAAAAGAAGAAGAAAACAAATCAACGGAACAAATTTTCGAAGAAGAAGATGAAAAAGAAGTAGAAGAGGAAGATGAAGATGAAGAGAATCCAACAGAAGCAGAAGAGAAAGATCAGCAAGTATCTCTAAAGACACCTAGCAAACGAGTATAGAAAAATCATCCTTCGTATTAGCTTATTGGAAACAAAGATGCAGGAGTTGAGACTAGAAGAAAAATCCGTTCACCAGAACAAACACACCTAGCACTCTTATCTACAATTGAATCAAACTGTTTTGAAGAAGCCAATAAGGATGAATTTTGGAATAAGGCCATGGATGAAGAATTGGATCAAATAGAGAAAAATGACACTTGGGAATTGGTTCCAAGACCAAAGAATAAGAATGTGATCGACACAAAATGGGTTTTCAGGAATAAATTGAATGAAGATGGACATGTTACAAGGAACAAAGCTAGATTAGTATGTAAAGGATATGCACAGATTGAAGGAATCAACTTTGAAGAGACATTTGCCCTAGTTGCCAGAATGGAAGCAATTCGTTTGATTTCAGCTTATGCATGCTCCAAGAATGTTAAAGTATATGAGATGGATGTAAAATCATCTTTTCCGAATGGGGAAATTGAAGAAGAAGTCTACATTGAACAACCAGAAGGATTTCAGTTGTCAGAGAACACAGACTATGTGTGTAAATTAAAGAAGGTCTTGTATGGTTTAAAACAAGATCCTAGAGCATGGTACTCCACACTGGATAAGTATCTGTAGCAGGCAGGGTTCAGAAAAGGAAGTGCAGACAACAACCTCTACATCAAGGTATGTCAAGGTAAAATTTTATTAATTGAAGTTTATGTTGATGATATTATTTTTGGTAGTGATGATGACAGGTTAAGCCAGAAATTTGCAAAAGACATGCAAAATGAATTTCAAATGTCGTTACTTGGAGAACTATCCTTCTTTCTGGGACTTTAGATACATCAAAGAAACCAAGTATTTTTTATTTCTCAAACCAAGTATATCAGAGAAATGCTAAAGAGGTTCAAAATGGAAGATTGCAAACAAGTTATCACTCCCATGCAAACCAGTTGTAAGTTGAGCAAAGATGATGATTCGAAGTCTACAAATCAGAGGCAATACAGGTCAATGATTGGCAGCCTACTATATGTGACAGCATCCAGACTAAATGTAATGCAGGAAATTGGACAGGTGGAACAATTTCAAGAAGCACCAAAGGAATCACATGTATTAGCAGTAAAGAGGATCTTCAGATATCTCAAAGGAACATAAGAGTTTGGATTATAATATCCAAAAGGAAAAAATCTATCACTTATTGCCTACACAGATGCAGATTGGGCAGGTTGTATTGATGACCGACGAAGCACCAGTGGAGCAGTGTTCTACTTAGGTGAGTGTTTGGTATCATGGCTAAGCAACAAACAATAATCAGTATCTCTATCTACAGCCGAGGCAAAGTATATTGCAGGAGCAACATGTTGTACACAGGTTCTTTGGATGAAACAAACTTTGACAGATATACAGGTTGAGTATGATGAGCCCATTCCAATATATTGTGATAATATAAGTGCCATTAGTATCTCAAAAAACCCGGTGATGCACTCCAAGACAAAGCACATTCCAATCAAGTATCACTTTCTACGGTAACAGGTTGCAAAAAAGAACATCATAGTTGAGTATGTGGGAACAAAAGAACAAGTGGCAGATATCTTTACAAAACCACTTCCATGGGAAGCCTTTGAATATCTTCGCCAAAGACTTAGAGTTATTTCTACTCCAAAATGAATGTGTTTTGAATGATTATCTTATATGTCTTACATGTACACGAGGAAGCACCATAAGAGGACAGTTCATTCAAGGGGAGCAGCCCCGGATGGAAAGATACCTTTTCCATTGATGACAAAGGGGGAGATATTTATCAGATGTAGAGGATAGAGGTAGATTTATCAGATGTAGAGGACAGAGGCATGGTTCTAGGGGGAGCATGAGTGATATGATTTCAATATTGCATCAGAGTGTTTCCATCAATGCCAAAGGGGGAGATTGTTGATTAAGGTTGGCTGTCATTGATGTCAACCCTTGAAGAAATCTCCGTAGCACAAAGGTTTGGGTAATGGACACAAGATTATTTGATGTAAATATGACTCATTATTGTTTTTTCATGGTTGATAATAAGTAAATATGGATGAACTCCAAAGTGGTCCCCTTATGGTGAAATCCCTCACGGGAAGACGCTTTGCGGAGTAAGAGAACCCATGCTTAATTGTGGAATAATGAGATGAAGGATAGTGAATTTTTCAAGGAAAATATCTTATATGGATATTTCTTGTCATGCCATTTCTGGTGGTATGTAGAACTTCACATAACTCCTCACGGTTAGAGAGTTATGACCATGTGAAGTTGGAGAACCCAGGTTTGGGTAATGGACCCAAGTTTGTTTGATGGATAACAGTATGATTTTTTCTATATTTGAAGGTAATACTATTATATATGGATAGTACATGTCATTCCATTTCTGGTGGTATGTGGAATGTCACATAACTCCTCACAGTTTGAGAGTTATGGCCTTACGAAGTTGGAGGACCCGCATATGTCATCTAGAAGCCCCAAAAGGTCAAAGTAGTCAAAGTGGTTTAAGAGATTTTAAAAGGTAAATAATAAAGTGAAGTGATAAGTTTATTATAATTCAAAGTGAATACAAAATAAATTATTTCAATAATAAATTTAATGGAGAAATTAGAAGTGGGTTAACCCTAAAATAAGGAAAGTGGGCCAAGTGACCTAGAAGATGTTTTTAAAGAAGTTACTTGGAGAGTATAAATAAGAGGCAAGGCTCTCTCATTTCAATTACACTTGAGAATATTGAATATCTATAGGTGTTTGAGGTAACCAAGGATATCTAAGCCGAATTTATGAGGGAAGGTGAAGAAAAGAAGGTCGAAATGCAAGGAAGGATAAATTCTTTTGATGGTGTTTTCTAAGGTATGTTGTTTACATGTCATCTCACCATTTTCGATATAACATTTTTTCTATAATGATTCAGACCGTGAAATTTTTATTCCATTGAGAAAACATACCCAAGTATCTTTGGTAAAAAATTTGGTTTGTGGGTCGTTGTATTTTTGGAGTTACACTCCGCAGAAAATAGGGTTGGTGGGTAGTCCTTAAACTAGTCAAAAACAGGTGTTTCGGGTAAAAACATCATAAATTCTTCATAACAGATCCAAATTTAGTGAGACAAAATGTGTTGGTTAGTTTATATTATGTATTATTTTTTGTAATAGTTTCAGATCAATTCAATGAACATTTCATGCGAGGCACGCTCTACAAGGTTGCTCTCTAGAATAAGCCAGAATTCAGCAAGGTATGTCATTTTTGCTATAACTCCTTTTCTGAGAGGTTCCAAGTAGTGACACCTGAAGGAATTGCATAAAACACACTGAAGAACATTGTGTATCAATTTCATCTCTTTATACATTATATGTTCAAATTTATGATTACTTCAAGTTAGGGTTGTTGACTAATCCAAAACTAGGCATGTGAGACTAAAGAAAAGTTTGATGAAAATGCTAGTCTCTTGTTGTTAAAGTTAAGGAAGGTTTGCAAGAATGTGATCATATACACCAGGTCTATTACATAGCTACAAATCATATTTGGATAATGAAATTGATGAGGGCTTTTGTTTGAGGTACATGTTGAGTACATGGTTGAGACAAGTAGTTGATGAGTTGGCACATACATGAGGTGTATAGTTGATGATGTTGGTACATATTGATGAGTCATAGTTGATGATTAGTTGACACATGATTGGTACATACTTGGTACATGTTTGGATGCACTTGTTTATGGTACAGGTTGATTATAGGTTGTTTAGTATAGGTTGGTGCATGGTTGATGCACTTGTTTATGGTACAGGTTAATTACAGGTTGATGCATGGTTCAGATTTATTAGTACAGGTT
Organism: Picea mariana; assembly: GCA_032191745.1. NCBI lineage: Eukaryota > Viridiplantae > Streptophyta > Pinopsida > Pinales > Pinaceae > Picea > Picea mariana. The sequence continues at coordinate 148,623 of JASDQU010305604.1, read as the reverse complement.
TACAACGGTATATCTCACAGTGATAGTGTGGCAGTGGTTCTATCATTCTACTTCTACTTCAGGGTGGCAAGACAAGGCAAGGACAGGTGGTTGTAGCCACCTTTCGGTTGGAGCCGAAGAACATAGGGGGTTGTAGCCTCCTTCTGGTTGTAGCCAGAGAATTAGGGAGTTGGAGCTTCCCTCAGGTTGTAGCCTGAGAAACTAGGGGATTGGAGCCTTCTTCCGGTTGCAGCTGGAAAACAAAGGAATTTGGTGCTTCCAATGAATGTAATTCTTCAAGACATATAAGAAAAAGTATTCTGTGGCTTTCTCCCGATTTGGGTTTCCACGTAAAACACTGGTGTACTGTGTATCTATGTGATTGTTTATTTCTTACTACTCATTATTGGATAATAATTCTACATTGATATAACATGTCAAGAAGAAGGATTATAATTATGTTATTACTGATTCATCCCCCCTCTCAATAATCCAATAGTTGGGAGTTTAAATTCATTGATTCTAAAAGAAGGTGTCTGGAGCTCATTAGAAAATTTATACATATGTATATAACTTTGTTTGTGCAAATAAAAACTTAAAACCATTTTCTATGAAAACATACAAAAAAATCTCATGTATTACAAAGAGGAAAAAATTTGCCTTGGTGTAAATTTTTCCTTAGTGCAAAATGTATGCTAAGCTACACGAAATTGCATGCCCAGGTCTCAAAATTCATTCAATTTGATTGGTTCAAATTCTAAACAATTTTTTAAGTCATTTTACATAAGCCTATATACTTATTTTTTCATTTTCATTCATAAAGACTATGTTGTGCAAAAATAAGCAAGAGATATCTAGTAAAACCCTAGAAATGCACAACTTGTTTGTAAAAAGTAAGTAAAGGTTTTATTATACCTTATATTTGGGTTGTGCAAGTTTATGGGGGTGTGGTTTATCATATTAGACATGTTCATGTTGTTAATTTTGCAATTGCAATTTTAAAAATGGTTGTTGTGCAAAAGAGGCAATTTTTTCCCTTTAAATTGGAAGGTCAAAACTATCCTAATTGACCAAATTAAAATGCACGCCCAAGCTTCCTTATAGCACCTAAAATGCATATAATAGGTTGATTTCAGGCACCTATATTTGGGATTTCATGTAAATATGAAGTCAAAACTGCCTTAGAGTAAAATGCACACCCTAGTCTCAATTTTGATCAAAATGGAGTGGTTCAACTTGAATAAGGTGTAATTTGTGATTTTACACCTGTACATAGCCTTATATTGGTAGTTTCAGACAAAAAACTACCTGATGAGTATAAGGGCTAAAAATTGCCTTGTAGACACCCAGATGGGGTGCTAGGGCCAGCCACCTGGCGCACAGAGGAGGTGTGAAGGAGCCAGCAAGGCAACGAGCCATGTGCTCGGATCGTGCCAACAGTTGTCGACTCCCTCCTGTAATAAATGGTATTTACGTTGATCGCAGGGGCATTTACTCGGGCTCCTTTAGCCGCTATTTCGTCGGGTGCAATGTCTCTGTTTGTTTGCGTTACCATCCCGCGGCTCCGTCTTGGTTCTGATTGTTTGCTCATGGTTTTTATGACCCCCCGCCCGCTCCAGGTCCTCCCCCTTGGTCTGGCAGACCACTCCCACTTACTGGGCCAAACCATGTCGCGACAGCGAGGTAGACCATGAAGGGGTTCTCCCTGGCATCCTCGGCGGCCTCGCGCTTTGGCCTCTCCTCCTAGTTTGCCTTCAACTCTCTCCTCGTCACTCATGTTGCCTAAGATAGCCCTTCACAATCCCTCCACCGCACCTGTCCCATGCTTTGAATGCCTATCCTTAATTGACACCAGGCCGAGCCCTTCACGGCGCCACCTCACAGCTCCTTCAACCTCCAGGCACTCCATTCCTCCCCCTATGCCGGATATTTCTTCCTCGAAATCGCCCACGGGGATGCCTTCTCATGGTCGAGCTGCCCGTAACAAGGCGTCGATGTCCTCTAACTCAGAGCCGGACTTGCAGTGGCAAGAAAACTTTACCATCCTTTACGACTTGGTCTTCGAACTCCGTCAGGGAGTGGAGGACCTCCATTTTCGGTTACAGCTTGTAGATGGGAGGCTCTCAACCCTTCTCTAGCTTCTTTCCACTTATCAAGAAGCCTCTCCTGCGGCTTCAGAAGAAGTGCCCCCCACCGCAAGTGACAACAAGAGTTTCAGGAAGGAAGGTGCAGCAGAGGTCGACGAGGCATCGGCGAGGCAGGAGGTCAAGGAAGTGGTCATGGCCATTGGTAAGCAGGCACAAATTCTGTTGGGCGACGCCGAGGTCGTTGAGGAGCCAGTTCGGCAGGAGGTCAAGGAGGTGGTCGTGGCCATCGATCTGCAAGCGCACATTCCGTTGGAAGACGCCGAGATAGCTGCTAACAAGGACGCGTGCACCGGGGACGACGACATGCAATGGGAAACTGGCGGGACACCTGTTGAAAAGGAGTCGTGGCCAGGTTATCTGCTAGAGTATGTGCCAGACTATACGCCAATTGTCTAACCCCTCTAGGGGGTTGTTATTTTTTAATAGTTCTTCCTCTAGTAGCATCTATGTCAACTCAGCTTTGTGTTTTTTAAGACTGATAAGAACTCAGGTGTTAGAATTACTCGGTTGGCTTAACTGGTTTCTCCCTTTGGAGCAGTTCAGTATCTACAACTCGGATGAAACTCAGTTTTGTACTTATGGTCTGGTTCTTTGAAGGCCCTTATGTATAAAATTACTTACTTACAAAAAAAAAAATTGCCTTGTAAAACTGAAGGGACAATTGGTTAAAGTTGGCTATAGGAAAGTGCATGCCCAAAGTTGGATAAGCCTCCATAATTTATTATTTAAGTTCTAAATTGATTATTACAATATTTTTAACATGTTTGTACAATGAGGAGTGCATTTACACTCCAATAAGGATGATTTATATTCACAAATATTCATGAACTTTTGATGAATTGGAGGATGGTGGGTTATGAGAGAAATCAAGGTCAATGATTTCTAATGAACCAATTAGACATAGAAATGGCATAAGACTTAACAATACATAATTAACCCATATAAAAAAATACTTTAAAGAGAATAAATCATAGAAAATATAGAGTTTGTTCACCTCCAAATTGATTGATTCAAATTGATCGAGAGTCTGTAATTTATCTTTTTACGTACCTTTGTTTGTGCATTTAAAGTAATAAAACCCTTTGTCATGCAAAAATACCAATAACTATTTTATAGAATGAAGAGGTCAATATTACATGAAATATTACAAGTTACAGGGTTGTAGAAAAGTAGTACATATGTCTATAACTTTGTTTGTTCAATTTGAAACTTAAACCCTTTTTTGTGCAAAAAGACCAAAATTGCCTTGTAGGACAAAGAGGGCAAATTTTACCTTGGTGCCAATTTTGTGTTGGCGCAAAATGAATGGCAAGATACATTAAAACGCACGCCCATATCTCAAAACTCATTCAATTTGATTGGTTCAAGTTATAAATGATTTGTTGAGTCATTTTTCATAAGCAGGTATACTCAGTTTTACATTTGCGGTCATAAAATACTCTGTTATGCAAGAATAGGAAAGAGATGCCGAGTAAAACCCTAGAAATGCCCAACCACTTTGTAAAAAGTAAGCCAAGGTTTTATTATAACTTATATTTGAGTTGTGAAAGTGGTTGGGGGTGTGGTTTATCATATTAGAGCTATTCATGTTGTTAATTTTGCAATTTAAAGTTTAAAAAGGGTTGATGTGCAGAAGAGGCTAATTTGGAAGGTCACAACCGTACTAAGTTACCAAATTAAAATGCATTCCCAAGCTTCTTTGTAGCCCCACAAATTGTTCTATAAGTTTTAATATGGAGTTCTATATATGGTAAATTTATCCATGTCATCTAAAGTGCAATTTAAGAACATGATAGGTTGCTTTCATGCACCTACATTTTGGATTTCATGTAAATTTGAAGTCAAAACTACCTTAGAGTAAAATGCATGCCCTAGTCTCAATGTTGACCCAAATTGAGTGGTTAAACATGAAGAAGGTGTAATTTGTGATTTTACACCTGCATATAGCCTTATATTGGAAGTTTCATACAAACACCTACCTGATGTGCATAAAGGCTACAATTTGCCTTGTAAAACTGAAGGGCTAATTTGTTAAAGTTGGCTATAGGAAAGTGCGCGCAAAAAGTTGGATAAGCCTTCATAATTTAATATTTAAGTTGTAAATTGATTATTATAGTAGTTTTAACTTGTTTATATAATTAGGAGTGCATTCACAGTCCAAAAAGGATGATTTCTATGCACAAAGATTCACGACCTTTTGATGAATCAGAGGATGGTGGGTTATGATAGAAATCAAGGTCAATGACTTCTAAACAACCAATGATACATAGAAACTGACATATAAATTAACAACACATAATCAACCCATATAAGAAAATACTTTAAAGATAATAAATCATAGAAAATATAGACTTTGTTCACCTCCAAATTGATTGATTCAAGTTGATCGAGAGTTTATAATTTTTCTTTTTACATCTGCATATACCTTTGCTTGTGAATTTAGAGAAATAAAACCCTTTGTTGTGCAAAAAGACCAAAATATATCTTATAGAATGAATAGGTCAATACTATGGGAAACATTACAAGTTACAGGGTGGTAGAAAGTTTGTACATTTGTCTATACCTTTATGTGTGAAATTGGAAACTTAGAACCCGTGTTGTGCAAAAAGACCAAAAAATGTCTTGTAGGACAAAGAGGACAAATTGTTTGAATTGGCCTTCTTAAAATCCACACCAACTTAAGGGAAATGCATGTCCAGTGGTGAATTTTGTATGATGATATGATGGATATATAGGACATTGAGTAATCCATTCCTTTATATGAGATATGTATTTCTTAAGAAGAAAATGCATGCTAAAAAATGGAAATTATGTGTTTTCTACATGAAAACAGGGCATGAGGTAAAATGCACACTCTTGAGTGAAAAATACAAGCCTTGTGTTATGATTTGCATGATAACTTCCTGAAATAATAATGTTAGGGGAAATTTATATCTTTATATGAAATATGCACATTGTGCACACTATCCTTATGAAATTTCATGAAAATAGGGCATTGAGGAAAATGCACGCCCTGTTAGGGAAAAAGGCAAGTTATATATATGATGTTGTGTCCCCAGAATTTGGTGTAGGGTGAAATTTAAATTTTGGTTTGGGGTTACATGCATGAAATAATATGTATTGTTACATATACAACTCTGAAATGGTTGATAGTTATAGATGATAGATTAATGATTCCAAGGGTGAAATATTGTAGTTGTGGAATGTTGTTGTATATGAACTTTGAACATACCTTGGAGTGAAAAATGCAATCCTTGTGTTAGGATTTGCATTATATCTTCATGAAATCATAATGTTAGGGAAAATTCATATATTTAGATGAATTATGCACATTGTGCACATTGTCCTTATGAAATTTCATGAAAACATGGCATTGAGGAAAATCCACGCCTTAACAGGGAAAAATATTGACTATATATATGGTGTTGATTCCCTAGAACTTGGTGTAGGGTGAAATATACATTTTTGTTTGGGGTTACATGCATGAAGTAATATTTATTGTTACATATACAACTTTGAAATGCTTGATAGTGATAGATGATAGATTAATTATTCCACAAGTGAAATATTGTGGTTGTGGATTGTTGTTGTAAATGAACATACCTAGTAGGGTATTTATGCAATATTTCTTGCATATTAGAGTTTAAGACTATGTATGTATATAAATATGTATTTTTTGGAAAATATAATAATAATAATAATAATCTATTTTTAAGGTTACGACCATGCTACACGTCAAATTGGTGTATGAGACTCCCTTGTTTGTGCGACAAGAGACCCCCTCCGAGCATCGATTTGACTACTAAAGAGCTAGTTATATATAGTTTATCCATATATTGGATTATGAATGGTCATGGTATGAAAATTACCATTGTTGAGGAAATTAGGCAAATGTTGCATTTGTAGCTTGTGTATGTATTGTAATTTGCATGCACAATTATTGTTTTACATTCCATATTCATACTTGATACATATAGGTTTCATATTCATAAAAACAAAGATAAATCTATGCAATTACCATTGTTATATAAACATTTCAAGTACAAGAAACTATTTATGTTTTACTCAAACATCTTGCAAATAAGACGAGAATGATGGTGTATATGTGTATAACTCAACCTCAAGTAACTTTTAAAGTATAATAGGAATTGATATGTAACGATACACACTCATACATGTTTATAAACACAAACCACTATATATTTCAACCCTTTACTAAATTTCAATTTCAAACAGCAATGAACTATTTTATCAATTAACACGCATTTTTAAAATGTAATTTTCTTTTCAATAATCAAAATATGTTTTTTCAGAGGAAAACTTATCAATTAACAATCACATATGTCCATTAAGACCAAATAAAATGAGAACTATCAATGGAGTAGAATTAATTTTCTGCCAATAAAAAATGTATGTTAACACAAAATAAAATGAACATTATAAATGACATTGAATTCATCAACTGCATAAAATAAAATACATTTTCAATAAACTACCGAAATAATGATATATCTTACATATTTAAATGCATTTACATAGAGTACACAGTATATAAAGAATAAAAATAAAATCTATTATGTAACTACTCTAGGCTACTTGGGAGGTTTTTGCAAGCCCTACTCTTGAGATGAAGAAAAATCACTAGAGCCTCTCTTTACAACTTTTGTAGAGGTTTGTGATTGTTCTGGAGCTGTAGCAAGCACATGTTGTAATTTTTTCTCTAGATCTTTAACTTTCTTTACATAATTTTTCAATGTCTCTTGCAATTTCCTTTTATCTTCTGCTTGATTTTTCAACATTTCAACATTCTTCTTATACTTCTCCAAATGTTCATGTTTATTCCTTTCAAGTTCTTCCTTTTCAAATTTCAATTGGGATCGAACTTCAACCAATTGACCCCTACATTTTTATACTTCATTATCAACTTGTTGTTCCGACAAATATTGTTTCTCCGATGTAGTAGACAAAATTGGCACTGCCTAAATTACTGTGGTACTCTGTAATTTCTGTTGCAAATCAACAATTTGAGATTTCAAGTTTAGTATCTCTGTGTCACATCCCAAATAATGTGCCTTTTGGTTCTAAAAGAGTCCATTATTGATCTCTTTAATCTCTTCCTCTATCTCATCTATATTCTCCTTTAATGATTCAATCACTGGTGGTGGTGCATATAGATTATCTAGAGCACTACTTAATGAGAGAACTTCCTAAGACCTATTATCTTGTGTTTGTAGGGAATTTTCCAAGTCAATTGAAGGCATTTGTTTTGCATGATTTCCTTGACTTTTACCTGTACCCTTATTCTTATAGCTCAAAATGCCACTAATATGCATTTATGATGTTGGCCTACTCATTCACACATCTACCAACCATTTTTGTTGGCGTTCCTCTTAAAAAACATTTTTTTGCATGGTGTACACGCCCTGATACATATACAGAGTGCATAAATACGCTAGCTGCATTCTTGAACACTCACATACATATGCTAGTTGCATACCTAAAAGCCCACGTATACTCTAAAAAATTGCAAAAAATAATAAATTTTGCGCTTTTGGACAGAGTTCACAAGCTATTTTGGGTTGCACAATCATTTTACCTCATATATCCCTTTTGACAACCGAATAACCATCCTTTCTCCATATAAAAAGGGCCCTAGTGTTGATACTGAGAGGGGGGTGAATCAATATCAAGTACAATTTAAAACATTTTTCAACTTATACTTAAACCATTCAATTATATCCAATGAGCAATGAACAATAGTATAAGAGTTACACTAAGCACAATATATGAGAAATAATCGATAGTTATTGTTCAAGGGAAATAATGACTTCCAAAGGTAGCTACAGATTCCAAATGTAAAGGGAGGGATAAACCTCTAAGAGGAAGATACAATCCTCCAATATCAAGAGAGAGTTTAACTCTCCATCCTTGCCTCTTCCTTCCACCCAAGAATATATGAGAGATAATAAAACTTCACATTAAATCATCACCATCAACCAACCATCACATAGAACCTGATAATACTTCCTGAGAATTCTTCAACTTCTGTAATTCTCCAATTCTTGGAATACTCTGATCCTATAGATAATATTACTCAATGTATTCTCTGAAACTTCTCCAAGTTTCACTCCTTGAATCCTCCCCAAAAATAAGTTATAGAGAGAATCGTAGACCTTGTTCAATTATGGTTTATTCAGAAGAGCGAACTTGTACAGAATGCCCCATGCTCAATATTTAACATCTGATTCTAAAAATATCACACAAGAAACTAAAGTCCGTACTATTTCCAATGAAATTGGTCTCACATCATTTATATTCCCTATGAAGACGTTATGATTGTTTTACCCGGAACACATGTTTATGGACTAGCTTCAGGACTAGTCAAAAACCCTATCTTCCACAGAGTGTATCCCCAAAATTATAGAGAATAAGAGCTGATTTTTTTACCACATGTACCTTGATATGTCTTTTCAATACCATATCCATTTCACCATCTGAATCATTCTATAAAAAAAGTTATAGCGAAAATGGTAAGATGACCTGTAAATAACGTATCTTAGTACACATCACCAAAAGACTTCATCCTCCCTTGAAATCTGGCCTTCTTTACTTCTAATTTCCTCTAAAATTCAACTTGTATATAAAATGAATGTATAATGATATGTATTTATACCATTTATGTCACTTTATTTTAACATTAGGGCCGACTTGGCACTTTCTTATTTTGTAATTCTTTTCTTTAATTGTCTTCAGGGCTGACTTGTATTTCCTTCTTCAATTCACTTTGTCATCTTCAAAAATTCATTTCTCCTCAACCATGAGGATCCACATGACGTGCCACATACCACCGGAAACAAAATGATGTATACTATCCATCCATGGGTGTTGTATATGTATGTGCATTTTCCTTCATGTCCAAATACCATATCAATATTGTAGTCCAAAACCAATGACTAGGGTTGACATCAATGACAACAACCAATCTTCCAACACCTAGGGGGGTCATTTGGAGATATGGAAGAAGAGGCAAGTGAAATCTACCAAAATTTCTCCCTTCTATTCCAAGCCTTTTTGCATCTTTCTCTAAGTTTCATCCTCATCATTCCCTACCATTCATCCTCCCTATACAATCCATCCCTTTTCTCTATATTGGCATGTTGGTTGTGAGGATATCATATTGGGAATAGTGCACTTGGAGTCAAAGAAGAGGAACCCAGGAGAGGTTCGTGGAGCAGCGTTAGCAAGATTCAGGTTGTAACTTCCAATATTGTTATTAATAAAAGAGAAATCTTCTTGTCCCAGATCTATGTGTCTTAATGTTTACATATATAAATGGTTTTCATGAATATCTAGACTTTTAGATGATCTTTATAGTTATGCATATGTTGTTATAGTTTGTTCTATAAATTTGTTTCAGGCCATCTTTGGGAGGAGTCCTGCAATATTGGAAAGTACGGCAACAGGAAGGGATCTACAACGAATGGAAGGACTTAAGGTACATATTTCGATCTTCTCTCCCTTCCCGTAATTATCATTAGGTCTTGTTGGATTTGGGTATAATAGAATATTTTATGTCTTTTAAGGTGTCAAGACTCTTCCTAGTCGATAGACCCATGTTAATGGGATTTTTCCCCATAGCACTTATGCATACCTTGAATTTTACCTTTATCTTAACCCGTTCCACCTTCTTTACTATGACTTTCTATTTCCTTTTCAAGTTTTGTAATCTTCTCTTTTGTTGGATTTCCCTATCTTTTACTTTTTCCCTTATCCTTACCCTTACCCTAAATTTTACCTTTATCCTAACCCTTGCCACCTTCTTTACTATTCCTTTCTATTTCCTTTTCAAGTTCTCTAATATTTGATTTTGCATTGACAATTATGATATGTCTCTCTTTCAACGTATTACCTTGCCTAATAGTTTGTTTCCTCAAACTAGTCATTGTGTTGTTATATTCGTCAACCTATTATTTATGCTTCTCATGTTCCTCTTTCACTTCATTTCCAAATTCAGCCTTAAAAATTTAAATAAATGACTCTTTGTCCTTCAACATCTTATTTAACTCATCCGCAACTAGATTACATGCAATTCGCAATAAAGGTATATTCAAAACCTCTGGTCTTCTTCTCAAGTCCTCCTTAAGTTTTGTAATAGTGTTTTCATATGTAGCCTTACTATCTTGGAACAATGCCTTGAGGCTATCAATCTCCCTCAGAGTTTCCTTTTGAATTCTGGATACCTCACTATTTAATCCATCGATCACACATTCTTTGTTGTTTACTGTTCTATTTGATTCTTACGCTTGCTACACAATTCTTGATTGCAGATCTGCAATCTTCTTCATACATTCAATAATATCCTTTTCCTTTAATTGGAAATTATCTTTCTAGTTGTTTAGAGAGGAAGAATCCTCTATTGCAACATGTTTGTAATGCATAATTCTATCAAATACCAAAAAAACAAATCCATCATAAAAAAAAAAAATGTATGTTGGATTGTGCACAGTTGAAGTTGGAAAGGTAGAATCAGCGCCCATAATAGGGACATTATACTTAAGTACTACCATTTTAGGAGGAATTATATCAATTATACTTTCTAAAGTATCATAAAAATCATCATTTCCTATTTCCATATAATTGTCCATACCTCCCTGCTCCTCAACTTCATTCATAGTTTCATGTTGGTCTCTTAAAGCTCTGACAACATCAACTTCATCTTGGGAAACTGTATTAGAACATATTTCCACACCATCAACTGGAGTCTGTTCATGTACTTCCTCAATGGTTTTCTTTGTTTTTGATCTCCTAATGTAAGTTTTAGGAGGGCTTGTTTGAACACCGGGTCAATATAAATCCATAATTTTATACAGTTTTCTCAAGAAATTGAACTTAATCTTCTTTTTTTTACTTTATTCAAGGGCATAATGTAATTTTTTAGCCAATCGATGAGGGACATATACGACCATGTCTTCAACCTAATAAATAACTAGCCTCGTGCAATCACCGGAAATATCACTCTTATGATGATTCATAATTGTCCTAAGGACAAGTTGAATCAAATATTTGTATAGTCCCTGGGGAACATTTATAATTCGTAATCGTTCCTCGAAACATATACCTTTTCCCACATATTTTATTGGCCATATCAGTCATTTCTACCTTGGGGATTTTTTGGAGTTAAATGTTGCTCCCCCTCTACATGGAACTTTTGTTTCTCTTGCAAGAAAATCAAAGTCTAGGTAAACCCTCTGCCCAGATATTTTCAATTCCATAGCTATATCATCATAATTAGCTACAACATCATTTATCTCCTCATTTTTGAAATTGAAGGGTCCAAACATAAAGTCAGAATCCTTTTCTCTTATTAAGATATTTAGCATACCTTTTGGACAATTCTTTGTATCTCTACATGCATCAGCACACTCCTCGAATTTGTTGATGGTGAACATTTAATCGCAGGAACCCCATGTTTCAGCTTATGTGCCCATTATAGAGGATGTCCATGTTTCAATTGCGGCCATGGTTGTATGGTTCAAATTTGAAATTGTGGACAATAGCTTATTCAATGGAGGTTGAGCAATGCACATTAACGCTGAGGAATGCACAATGACGTTGAGGAATGGAATTCGAGCAATTTGTGCTCACACTGAGGAAACCCTTGGTAGATAATTAACTTTTTTTTTAAATGGTTTTGGGTTATATTGGTATGTTTTTCTATAAATCACTTTTATTAAGAAACATAAATTAACTTTTATAGATAAGATATATAATTTATTAACAATCTTTATATTATTGTAATGTCTTCAAGACTTTTGTTGATTGGCCTTGTGCCATGAATATTTTAGGGTTTACCCGGGGTACCATCCTCGAAATGATGCAAAAATAGGAAAGAGATTCCTAGTAAAACCCTATAAATGCCCAACCTCTTTGTAAAAAGTAAGACAAGGTTTTATTATACCTTATATTTGAGTTGTGAAAGTTGTTGGGGGTGTGGTTTATCATATTAGAGCTATTCATGTTGTTAATTTCGCAATTGAAAGTTTAAAAAGGGTTGATGTGCAAAAGAGGGTAAGTTTGTATTATAATTGGGAAGGTCACAACCGTACTAAGTGACCAAATTAAAATGCACGCCCAAGCTTTCCTGTAACTCCACAAAAAAATTTATAAGTTTCAATATGGATTTCTATATATGGTAAATTTACCCATGTCATATAAAGTGCAATTTAAGAACATGATAGGTTGCTTTCATGCACCTATATTTTGGTTCCATGTAAATCTGAACTCAAGCTTGCCTTAGAGTAAAATGCACACCATAGTCTCAATGTTGATCCAAATTGAGTGGTTCAACTTGAAGAAGGTATAATTTGTGATTTTACACCTGCATATATCCTTATATTGGAAATTTCATACAAACACCTATCTGAAATTTCCTTGTAAAAACGAAGAGCCAATTTGTTAAAGTTGGCTATAGAAAAGTGCACGCCAAAAGTTGGATAAGACTCCATAATTTAACAGTTAAGTTGTAAATTGATGATTACAATAGTTATAACATGTTTATACAATTAGGAGTGCATTCACAGTCCAAAAAGGTTGATTTCTATGCACAAATATTCATGACCTTTTGATGAATCATAGGATGGTGGGTTATGATAGAAATAGAGTCTAATGACTTCTAACCAACCAATGATACATAGAAACTGGCATGTAAATTAACAACACATAATTAACCCATATAAGAAAATACTTTAAAGATAATAAATCATAAAAAATATAGAGTTTGTTCACCTCCAAATTGATTGATTCCAGTTGGTCAAGAGTTTATGATTTATCTTTTTGCATCTGCATATACCTTTGCTTGTGAATTTAGAGCAATAAAACCCTTAACTGTGCAAAAATACCAAAAACTATCTTATAGAATGAATAGGTGAATACTATAGGAAACATTACAAGTTATAGGGCTATAGAAAAGTTGTACATTTGTCTATACCTTTGTTTCTACAATTGGAAACGTAAAACCCTTGTGAAAAAACACAAAAAAATGTCTTGTAGGTCAAAGAGGAAAATTGTTTGAATTGACCTTCTTAAAATGCGCACCAAATTAAGGGAAATGCACGTCTAGTTGTGAATTTGGTATGATGAGATTATGGATATATAGGACATTGAGTAATGCATTCCTTAATATGAGATATGTATTTCTTAAGAAGAAAATGCATGCTAAAAAATGGAAATTATGTGTTTTCTGAATGAAAATAGGGCATGTTGTAAAATGCATGCCCTTGAGTGAAAAATGCAAGCCTTGTGTTATGAATTGCATGATAAGTTCCTGAAATAATAATGTTAGGGAAAATTTGTATATTTATATGAATTATGCACATTGTCCTTATGAAATTTCATGAAAATAGGGCATTGAAGAAAATGCACGCCATGTTAGGGAAAAAGATAGGTTGTATATATGTTGTTGTGTCCCTAGAATTTGGTGTAGGGTGAAATATACATTTTGGCTTGGCATTACATGCATGAAATAATATGTATTGTTACATATACAACTCTAAAATTATTTATAGTGATAGATGATAGATTAATGATTCCACAGGTGAAATATTGTGGTTGTGGACTGTAGTTGTATATGAAGTTTGAACATACCCTGGAGTGAAAAATGCAATCCTTGTGTTAGGATTTTCATTATATCTTCGTGAAATCGTAATGCTAGGGAAAATTCATATATTTAGATGAATTATTCACATTTTCCTTATGAAATTTCATGAAAACACGACATTGAGGAAAATGCACGCCTTGTTAGGGAAAAATACAGACTATATATATGTTGTTGTTTCCCCAAAACTTGGTGTAGGGTGAAATATACATTTTGGTTTGGGGTTACATGCATGAAGTAATGTGTATTGTTACATATACAACTTTGAAATGTTTTATAGTGATAGATGATAGATTAATGATCCCACAAGTGAAATATTTCGGTTGTGGATTGTTGTTGTATATGAACATACCAAGTAGGGTATTTATGAAATATTGCTTGCATATTAGGGTTTAAGACTATGTATATATATAAATATGCAACTTTTGGAAGATATAATAATAATAATAACAATCCTCGGATGGGGTGTCAGTGGAGACCACTTGGCGCATGGTGGAGGACGGCATATGCCAATGGGGCACGAAACCATGTGACGGGCTCGTGCCACCATCCGACACCCTCCCRTGGCTTTAATACGTTCTTATGGTGAGGGAAAGGGTGTTAATGCACACACTCGGCCTCCGCATTTTCTCATGGCTCTATTACTGTTCTCCGTTCACTATCTCTGCTGGTGGTTTTATGGGCTTTCCCCTTCGCTGCCATGGCCGTCTTTTGATTGMGTCCACTGGTCCCCGGTGGCTCCTCTCTACACCCAACCCTGCGACCTCTACTACGTGCACCCTATGCCTAACCATAAAACGCGTTTGAGAGGGAGTCCACGACGGGGTTCTCCCTGGAGACCTTGTCGAACCTCAATTTCTTCGCTCGCTCCACCTCCCACTGGCTCATCCCCTCACCTCCAGGCCACGCTTCACAGCAATACCCCTCCCGTTCCACTGACAGTGAGCATCGATTGCCTTGAACTTATTCCTCGGCTACCATGCTCATCTTTGCGTCTCCTCCTCACTCCACCAGTGAATGAACCGACCCATCCTCCTCGCCCAGCTTTTCCAAGAGACTTAGGAGACAAGCAAACACCTTCTACGCGGAAGCCTGGGAATTCTAGGCTCCCCTCCTCTGACACCACTAATGGAGAGCAGGTAAAAGAAAATTTGGCCATCCTCTACGGCCTCATCTTCGAACTCCGCCAGGGGGTGGAGGACCTGCAATTTCGGCTGCAACTCACCAACGAAAAGGTGGCGCTCTTCCTTCAGCTCCTCTCCTCGATGCATGAGACTTTCCTCTCGACCCCAGAAGGAGCGAACTCTAAGCAGGAACCTGAATCAGATACCGCCGAAGGAGAGGACAAGGCGTGCGCGACTTCGAAGCAGGAACCCTGGGCAGCGACCACAGTTGGGGATGTCGCAATGCAATGTGCAGCAGAGTCGAAATTGAAATGGGAGGGAAGCGCGACCATGGCGGAGGAGAACACCGCCTGGCACGACCTTGGAACTGAGACCAAGGAGGAGGTCAAGGTGCAGTGGGGGGATGGGACGGTGTGTGTCGAAGAGGAACCATGGACAGGGGATCTCAATGCCACCTGGCCAGGTTACATGTCAGGTGTCTAGGCTCTTGCTGTTTTCGAAGTCGTGTCAGTTAGATTTTCGTTTTTATGGTTGTCCACGCTGTCTTAGACACTACTTTTTTTATAGTTTATTACTCTGCTTATGCTGACTAATCTGCTGACTGGGCTGGTTTCCCCTCTGTTGGGGCAGCCTAGTAATTACAGCAGGACCATCACTATATTTTGGAACTTCCTTTTTCCTCTAGAAGGAACTTAATATATTAAACTTCTTACTTAAAAAAAAAATAATAATAATAACAATAATAATAATCTACTTTTAATGTCACAACCATGCTAGAAATCAAATTGGTGTATGAGACCCCTTTTTTTGTGGGACAAGGGACCCCCTTCGAGCACTGATTTGACAGCTAAAGTCTATGGAGGTATACAAAACTGCTAAAGTGCTAGTTATATATAGTTTATCCATATATTGGTTTATGAATGGTCATCGTATGAAAATTATCATTGTGGATGAAATTGGGCAAATGTTTCATTTGTAGTTTGTGCATGCATTGTAATTTGCATGCACAATTATTGTTTTACAAGCCATATTCATACTTGATACATATAGTTTTCATATTCATAACAACAAAGATAAACTATCCAATTACCATTGTTATATCAACATGTCAAGTACAAGAAACTAGTTATGTTTTACTCAAACAACTTGCAAACAAGACGAGAATGATGGTGTATATGTGTATGACTCAACCTCAAATAAATTCTAAAGTATCATAGGCTTTGATATGTAACTATACACACTCATACATGTTTATAACCACAAACCACTATATATTTCAACCCTTTACCAAATCTCAATTTCAAATAGAAATGAACTATTTTATCAATTGACATGCATTTTTAAAATGTAATTTTCTTTTCAATAATCATGATTTCCTTGAATTTTACATTTACCCTTACCCATACCCTGAATTTTACCTTTATCTTGACCCTTTCCACCTTTTTTACTATGACTTTCTATTTCCTTTTCAAGTTTTTTTGTCTTCTCTTTTGTTGGATTTCCCTGTCTTTTACTTTTTCCCTTACCCATACCCTAACTTTTACCTTTATCCTAACCCTTGCCACCTTCTTTACTGTGTCTTTCTATTTCCTTTTCAAGTTCTATAATCTTCTATTTTTTATTGACAATAGTGATATGTCTCTCTTTCAACTTATTACCTTGCCTAATAGTTTGTTTCCTCAAATTGGTCACTGTGTTGTTATATTCTTCAACCTGTGATTTATGCTTCTCATGTTCCTCTTTCACTTTATTTTCAAATTCATCCTTTAAAATTTCAATAAATGTATTTTTATCCTTCAACATCATATTTAATTCATCCACAACCGGATTACATGCAATTCGCAATGGAGGTATATTCAAAACCTCTGGTCTTCTTCTCAAGTCCTCCTTAAGTTTTGTAATAGTGTTTTCATATGTAACCTTACTATCTTGGAGCAATGCCTTTAGGATATCAATCTCCCTCATAGATTCCTTTTGAATTCTGGATACCTCACTATTTAATCCATCGATCACACAATATTTGTTGTTTATTGTTCTGTTTGATTATTGTGCTTGCTACACAATTGTTGATTGCAGATATACAATCTTCTTCATGCATTCAATAATATCCTTTTCCTCTAGTTGGAACTTTTCCTTCCAGTTGTTTAGAGAGAAAGAATCCTCTATTGCAACATGTTTGTAATGCATCATTCTATCAAATACCAAGAAAAAAAATATGTCATAAAAAATGTATGTTAGACTGTGAACAGTTGAAGTTGGAGAGGTAGAATCAACGCACATAACAGGGATATTATACTCAAGTACTACCATTTTAGAAGGAATTATATCAATTATACTTTCTAAAGTGTCATAAAATTCATCATTTCATATTTCCATATAATTGTCCATACCTCCATGCTCCTCAGGTTCATTCATAGATTCATTCAGGCTCTTAAATCTCTAACAACATTAACTTCATCTTGGGAAACTGTATTAGAACATATTTCCACACCATCAACTGGAGTTTGTTCAGGTACTTCCTCAATGGTTTTCTTCATTTTTGATCTCCTAATGTAAGTTTTAAGAGGGCTTGTTTGAACACTGGGTCGATATAAATCCATCATTTTTTACAATTTTCCCGAGAAATTGAACTTACTCTTCTTGGTTTACTTTATTCAAGGGAATAATGTAATTTTTTAGCCAATAGATAAGGGACATATACGGCCCTGTCTTCAACCCAATAAATAACTAGCCTCATGCAATCATTGAAATATCACTCTTATGGTGATTCATAATTGTCCTAAGGACAAGTTGAATCAAATATTTGTATAGTCCTTGGGGAATATCTAGAATTCTTAATCGTTCCTCGAAACATATACATTTTTCCCACATATTTTAGTGGCCATATCAATAATTTCTACCTTGGGGTTTTTTTGGAATTAAATGTTGCTCCCCCTTTGCATGGAATTTTTGTTTCTCTTGCAAGAAAATCAACGTCTAGGTAAACCCTCTGCCCAAATATTTTCAATTCCATGGCTATATCATCATAATTAGCTATGGTATCATTTATCTCCTTATTTTTGAAATTGAAGGGTCCAAAAATAAAGTCAAAATCCTATGCTCTTCTTAGGATATTTAGCATACATGTTGGACAATTCTTTGTATCTCTCCATGCATCAACACACTCCTGGAATTTGTTGATAGTTAACTTTTCATCCCGGGAATCCCTTGTTTCAACTATTGTGCCCATTGTAGAGGACGCCAATGTTTCAATTGTGTCCATGGTTGTATGGGTTCAAAGCTAAAATTGTGGACAAGAGATTATTCAATGGAGGTTTAGGAATGCACATTGACACTAAGGAATGGACGCCGAGGAATTCGTGCTCACGTTGAGGAAACCTTCGGCAGGAAAATGACTTTTTTTTTTAATTATTTTGGGTTATATTGGTATATTTTCTATAAATAACTTTTATTAAGAAAAGGTAAATTAATATTTATAGATAAGATATAATTTATTAAAAATATTATATTATTGTGATGGCTTCAAGCCTTTTGTTGATTGGCCTTGTGCCCTGAATATTTTAGGGTTTACCCGAGGTACCATTTTCGAAATGAGGGGAAGTACTCAGGGGTTTTCCTTGGGTGTTGTAACTTGGAAAATAAAAAAATGATTATGAGAATGTGTCAGAGGGTAATTTTGAAAGAAAAAATACAAAAGTTGCCAACTATAATATAAACACACACACTCAATATCAAATTACATGGCTAAGCAAGATATCTTGCATGCATTTGAAATCAATCATCGGTGTGGGAGACTTACAAGTACTTCCAGTTTCTAAGATTTTGGGACTCGGGAAACAACTAACATACAAGGTTAACTACATAAGTATGCTTCTAGACAGCTTGTCAAACATGGGTTCAAGGTTGTTATCATGCACAATGGATCAACATCCATTTTCCTTCATCTTCCTACAAAAACCACTCATATGGGCTAAGGAAGAACCAATTAGGTTTTAGGCCACCATAGGGCTGAAAAACATGTCAAGGGCATGCATTTTTATAGTGTGGGCGTGCATTCTTCATTAACAAGATGTGCATATTCCTCCTTACTATGTAAACATGGAATCCCACATGCTCAGGGTGCAATTTCAACTTGAGGCATGCATTTTCCCCTAACAGTGTGTTCATTTTCCTCAATACCATGTTTTCATGTAATTTCATAAGGTCAACATAGAATTACAAACACGAGGCATGCATTTATCTTCCTAGGGTGTGCATTTTTCATCTACCCTATTTTCATGCATTTTTCCCTTTTAGGGTGTACTTTTTTCACCATGGGGCATGCATAATTTATCTCAAGAAATGGATGTTTCATAAGCCTATATACCCTTTATATAATCATACCAATTTCACCATTGTGCATGCATTTCCCCCAATCTAGGGTGCATTTTAACAAGGCCAATTTTAGCAATTTGACCTCTTTGTTTTACAAGGAAGTTTTTACCCTTTATGCACAACATTAGGTTTTTTGTTTGAAAATTCCCAGTATGTCCTATAAAATGCAAGCCTAAGGCATAAAATATTTTATGCCTTATTTTAGGATGCATATGTTATGATTTCTCACCCATCCAATCCTCATATTGTTTCCATTATTGATTTTTCATGTTAACCATTTGGAAAATAATGGAAGGATTGTAGAATTGAATTCCACATTATTGAGACATTGTTTGAAGATTTAATATCCTTTATTATCCATTCATGTTCTAAGAGAGGAAGTGCATTTCATTTTTCTTGTTTGTTTCATAATTTATTTCTCTTACACACACAAAGTAGTAATTATGTGTATTTTCAATCAATTAGGTAAGTATCAAGTTAAAGATAATAATGTATATATTGAGCCGCTTATCAACAAGGCACTAAAGGTATGGGATGGAATCACTATGTACGACATCTCTATACTGATGCAGGATCATCCGCAATTCATCATACGAACCAGCGCGAGTGGAAAGAATGTACAGCTGGACAAGCCAGCAAACTTCAGATTTTGAATTTTACCTTGGATTTGTTGCGCAGCCGTTTAACAAAAGGCATTCAAAGCCGGGCGCACTTGTATTATGTTATAGATAGGAAGGCATTTAAGACTATTAAGGCTGTTAGATAGAAATTTATTGTAGATTAGACAGTCACCGTTCGAGAGGGAAAACGGAGTATAGACACCCTCCCTTGTATCATTGTAACATTACATCCATCAAGCATTAGCATTGAGAGAAGGAAGAACAGAGCAGAGAGTTGTGAAGAAACCTCCATGTACAGTTATTGAATTAATAGGAATAGCTTTGATTCAGTTCCATGGACATGTTTGATCTCTGTGTGTTATTGATACTATGCTTGTGCATGCTTGCTTCTTTCTATGCTTATCTTCTATATGTTGCTTATGTGATTGCATATCAGGTTAGAAACCTGAGAGAATGAGGAAATGAGTTTAAATTGTTTCTCTGCGTAAGCCAGGAGATTCCTGCATAGAGTGCAGTTGAATTTCTCCACATAGAGTGCGTTGAGGAGGCTGAGCAGTTGAACTTTGTTCTCTGTTGCCCAGGGTTATGTTGGGTTGTTCGAACCATGCAGGTGACTGCAGGTCGAATTGAAGTCGTTGATCCGAGTCAGAGGGAAGGAGGACTGGACTGTGTTAGCAGGAGGACACAGGTCTAGACGACTCTAACGCTTTGAGAGCTATCGGAAGTCGAACACAGGAAGAACATGAGAAGTCTCTGAAGGAGTCAAAGAGAGACAAAGCTCAGGAGAGATAGTTCCTTACGAGCATCTCAGGAACGGGCCTGGAAGAATACCTTGGTGTCACTGAGGGAACAGACTCCAGTGGAGTTCATACAGGACAAAGGTGGTGAAGCGGAGGATTCTCAAGGGGAAGAGAATCGACGACGTGAAACTCCAGTGAAGTTTCGCGAAATCCCGGGGACCGTCCGATCGTGGAAGATTTGCGCGGGGGATAACCCGTGAACACAGGGGTGGAGAACCAAAGTTTATCGGACTTCGTGGTTTCGGCATTCGGGGATTGACAAGGTTAGAGTTCTACACCTCGAGAAATCGCGAGATGCGATTCCCCGAATCGATCTGAGCCGTTGATTGGAGGGGGGACACGTGGCGCAGGATCCCTGAGGATCGGGGTTCGGCATTCGGCGTTCCTGGAGACAAGAGCTCGAGCTCTTTGAAATCACGACCGACGATTTCCCGAATCAATTGAGGCCGTTGATCAAAGAGGGGACACGTGGCGAAGGATCCTGAGGAGTCGGGGTTCAGAGTTTTGCAAGGTCTGTGACCTTGTGCATCAGGAACCGCGATTTCCCAAATCGCAATTTCCCGATAGCCGAGTGGAGGACAGGTGTCAAGGCGTTAGGCCTCACCATGGAATGTTGACAGGTGTCATCAGACTTCAGGGTTTCGGCGTTTGGTGTTTCGGGGTTTTCGACCACAAGGAAATTCGTATCGTGGATTCGCGATCCGCGAATTCCCGAAGAGGACGTGGCAAGGTGGGTCCCCAAGACATAGTGGGAGACAGGTGGTGTTGAGCCGAGAGGTCAGCATTTCGGCACTCGGGGTTTCACATTGCATATGAATTGCGTTCGCGTGAATTGCGAACCCTCGAATTGCGATATCCCGATATCCGAAGGGTTGACCCCGTTGACCATCGAGGTTCGGGAAAGTAAAGGCCCGATCCCGTGAGTGTTGAACTCGCGAACTTCGCGAGTCCCTATTTCCCGATACGCAAGGGGAGATCGCCGAAGGAGTGTTACTGTGGGTAGGAGAACTCCCGAGAGGAGTTGAAGAGCATTGGCTGTTCGGGCCTGATTAGAAAGAAGGTCCTGGTGGGGCGACCGTCCGCTGAAGGGGGAGGTTGCGTCATATACCAAGATGATATTTAATGAGAAGATGATGCAAAGGAGCAGGTAAATGTGTTATATGAAGAAGTCAAAGAAGTTGAGCCAGATGAAGATGACAATGTTCTTGAAATACAATGATATCGATGATTTGGATTAGGGTTTATATTGTTACATAAAACAATAGGATTTGGGTTTCTGATAAAACCCTAATTCAATCTTGTTAGAGCCTCCACATCTAAAAAT
Organism: Picea mariana; assembly: GCA_032191745.1. Lineage (NCBI taxonomy): Eukaryota > Viridiplantae > Streptophyta > Pinopsida > Pinales > Pinaceae > Picea > Picea mariana. The sequence continues at coordinate 126,602 of JASDQU010305604.1, read as the reverse complement.
ACACACTCACACTTAAAAAATACATGTTTACTTTTAAACTGTAATTTATGCCCTTATGAAAAATGCACACCAGGCTTCACAAAAATGCACGCCCAAGTCTTAAAACACCTCCAATTTGAGTGATTTGAGTTGTTGATGGTGTCTTAGATAATTTAAATATGTGTACATATTTTTATTTTCATTTTCAAACATAAATTTGTTTGTTGTGTAAAAGAGGAAAAATATTCCTTGTAAATTGAAAGACCAAAACAGTGGGAACTGACCTAATGGAAATGCATGCCCATGCTTCTATATAGCTCCAAATTTAATTATAAAATATTTGGGGTGAATATAATAGCATTATAAATCTATCTATATCACCCTAAGTGTAGTTTCAAATGAAAGATGACTTCTACCTTTAACCAAGATTGAATACTTTATGTAAAATCGAGGGTAAAACCATCTTACTGTAAAATGCACGCCTATGACTCATATGACCTCCAAATTGAGTGATTCAAATTGTAGAGTTTGTATTTTATAATTTTACATATTTTAATACCTTTGTTTGTTTCTTTTCAAACCAAACCCCTCTTCTATGCATAAAGGCTAAAAACTTCCTTGTAAATACATTAAAAAACATGAAAACAGGGCATGATGAAAAATGCATGCCCTAGTATATGTTACAAGTTACGCTTGGTGTTTGTAATTTACAAGTTACAAGTTACAAGAATGTGGATATGTTCTAAAACCTAAATAATATATACTAGGTTGATATATCAAGGTTTTTCCCTTTCCCTAATTTCAACGATATTGGATTTTGACACAATGCCAAAGGTTGGAGGATGCATGCCAACAATTTAACAAAATATTTACAAATGTTGGAAGGATGTTCCCCAACTATTTGATGAAATGGAAACCATAAAATTTTTGCCATTTTCTCTTCCTCTCACATGGGCTCAGTTGAGGTGAGGAATGGTTATATCCTCACTCAATCATTTTTGAATCTCACTTGGCTAGGTGAGATCGACAAGATTATCACCCCAGGATTATATCCTGTCAAAAATCTCAACCAGGCCTTAAGAAATAAGTTCTTGGATATGATGCTATTGAAAAATCTATATGCTTTGATGAAAATTAAATTTTAAAAATAAAAGGAGTGCTTGCAAATGAAATTTATAAACATTTGAATATGTAAATGTAAGATAACATATATCTGAAAATTTAGGGCACAACAAATCTCAAAAATGAGAGGAAATCAGTGACTAGTTTTATTGACATAATTTTAAGTTACAACCAAGTTTTTCTTTACAAACCCCTATGAGATTTTGGACCATAATTAGACTTATAAGTCTAAGATGTAATTCAACTCTTACATAGACAAATTATGTCTCAAAGAAAAATTCTAATACTGAAAATTGAACTAGATCAATCCTAGCTACAAGCGCATCATAGTCTTGACTCTGTAAAATTGGCATTAATCAACACTGAAAATAAATTCAAAACTTCTAATCAAGACTAAATATACTATCAATATGAATGAATGACCTTTGGAGCATGTCAAAATCCTATGCTTCCCAGTCCTTTCTTTCACCACCTTTATGTTGGAATACTGAGAGGGGAGGTGAATCAATATGAGAACTTTTTAGAACTTTCAAACACAATATATAATATTCAACTTTATCAGCAATATATAATTTATGATTTCTTTCAATATATCATGAGCATACA
>JASDQU010305604.1:69762-110501 GCA_032191745.1 Picea mariana | reverse complement strand
AGCAATTCGTACCTTTTGTGTATGTGGCACATTATGGAGATCAAAGAATTGCTCCATCTGAAGTATCCATGTGATTGGGTCCTTGCCATCAAACTTCCTCATATCAATCTTAGCAACGTGGTTGGTCTTCAAACCAAAGTTGGAGTTTCTCCATTCTTGATTCACCTTCCTTGTGCCCTCATCATGAATTTCATGGGATGCATTTTCACTTTCAGGTGTCTTCTCTGTTACGAAATTTTTCAATACTTCCATGATCTCCCCTTTTAAACAATCCATCTTAGTATCCAACTTAGCTTCCATTGAATCCATATTTTTTTGTAGTTCATTTATGTCCCTACACATTTCTTCACCTTCATCAAGTGTCCAAGTAGGATTTTCTGGAGGCTTATTTGGTGTAGAATTTCCTTTTTTTTGGTGGCATGTTGGCCAAGTATCACTTTTGAACCTTGATTTTGAGGTGGTTCTGCTAGACAATATTTCTTCTGTTGTATCTCCCAAGTTTCGTCCCTTCTGGGTATGAAACTTTATTTTATGTAGTTCTCTTATATTTCTTCTCTGCAATGCCATATGCCTGATCAAAATTGGATGTGCCAAGTGGAATTTACAGTAACTTCCCCACAACTTGCCGATTTTTTTTCTTTCCAGTATATCTCACTTGTATAACGTTCCCCGCACAAAATAATTGATATAAAATTCTGAAACTCAAATCAGAAATACTACAGACTATCCATGATCCAATGAAATCAGTCCCACTCAATTTGGATACTCTAGGAAGAAGTTATGATTATTTTAACTGGAACACCTTCTTGAGACTAGTCAATAGGACTAGTCAGATACCCTATCTTACATAGGGTGTATATACAAATTTATGATGACCCAAAATATGAACTTTTTACCATAGATACTTTACTAATTTCTATAAATAGCCTCCATATTTTAGGGTCTGAAACGTTACAGAGAATTTTTTATAGCGAAAATTCTGCAATGACTCAGTTCAGGATGATTCCAGAACCCTATCTTGTACAGGTTGTATCTCTGAAATCATAATGCCTCAGGAGATGAATTTTTAACCCAACATACCTTGATCCATCTACTAAATATCCTCCAAGCCATTCCTTCTGAAACATTTTAGAAAAAAAGTTATAGCAAAAATTCCAAGGTGTCTCAGATGTAGCAGAGAAACCCCAAGACCTTGAGCTCTGATACCATATGTTAAGAACCAAATATCAATATAGCATAGAAAAACCTCAAAAAGAGTACTCAACGCCTTGAAAAAGAGATAATTTCGGATAATAAGCCTCTTTGAGGGGGCAACCTCCTTTTACCCCACTTAAATGTTCAAGTACAAGATGATTCAAAATCAAAATGTCTCCTTGGTATATATAGGAGACTAGGAGGTATAATTACAACTAATGGCCTAAAGCTGACATAAATAAAATAACATTACTAATATAATATGCCCAATTAAGGGGTAATGAGCCAATATTAGGGCTTAACACACACACCTCAGATGCATTATTACAACAATTCTATTAAAACCTATGTACAAAATTCAAAAACACCTCATGCCTCTGTTAGCCTGGTTATACAATATGGCTGCTTCTCTGGACCTCTCTCTCTTTGGCCTGATTTCACTCTATTTGGCCACACATACATGCCCAAAGGTTTACATATTTATGCATGGAAGGTAAAATTCCATACCTACTAGAACAGATCCTTAAAATCCTGCAACTAATTACAACAATAGCACTCATATGTGAGGATTAATAAGATTGAATCCTCTCGACTTAGGAAAATCCAATTAATTTCTTTACATGGGAATTAGGGAAACAAACCCTATCCTTCTAGAATGCAATTACAAACTTAGTAAAATACAATAATTTCATTAAGGGAACCCACTCCCTTTGGTAAATTCTGAGACCCCCTTAGGCCTACTCAAAATGGTTAATTTTGATGGGAAATGCTCATGCATCATACTTCCAAGGTACAAAAATTCTCATGATCTTCTAATCATGGTCTTCAATCCACTGCAATGTTGTCCTAGATTCTTTTCCTCCTTAATCCCAAACTTGATTTTGTTGTTTGCCGTTTACTTTAATGCCCTACTGTTGCATTATTGTTGTCTGCATTTTTCCAAGATCCCATACTTTTCTTTCTTGTTGTTCAATCTCCTAGCTTTCACCAGTACTTTCAGTAAAATGTGTTTTGCTACTTATTTTCTTCTTTATACTCTAGTATTTCCACTTGGAAATCAAATACTTCCATAACTCTTCCAATTCAATATCCAGCTCTGACCTTTGTTGATACACATTATTGCTACAAATTGGTTGTTTCAAACATTCACATAGATTTTGTATGGTTGTTGCCATCTCTTTTTCCTTAGATCCTCTCCACCAAATTTATACCTTACCATGTCTTCTATTGTCCTCAATTTCCTAAGGATACTCATATTCCTTCATATTGGTCTTCCTTTCCTTAGACATTATCTTAGTAATGCTTTATGTAATAGTTATAAGAATGATCTCCCATTCTTCTTCAAACATTTCTTACCAAATATCTATGGAACATAATTGGCTTCTCCAATCTTCTTGTTGCTTTGTGGAAGATTGTATGCTTCCATCTTCAAAACTCGTGTATGTGTATGCACCTGCACATAAATTAAACATATCCCTGGAAATAACTTGGTTTTCATCCTATAAAGGCTTATTTTTAGCCATAATAATGACTATCAATATATCTCATTATCCTTTCTTACGGCCTGTCACATATGTATGGTCTATTGTCTTCTCCCTTTGAACCATTTATTCTTCTGCAATTTGTTGGATACACTTTGCACATTTAATATCCTCAAGGTCCTTCAAGAAAATTTCATGTTCTACATCATGTTTTTGTATATGTTGACTTGATGTTCCCTCAAACTTATCCTGTTCAATAATTGAGCTTACAATTTTGGTATGATCTTCATCCACCTTGTTCTCTTGTAGAGACTTTTTTCTCATAACTTTGTTATTGTCTTTAAAGACAATTCCTTGTTCATTTCCTATCAACATACATTCACATTTATTCAAAAAAATTGGATATGCTAAAGGTAAATCCATTACCTCAATATCTTCAATTTCCTCACTTGGATATCCATCTCCAACCTTAGGCTTTGCTAGCCAATCTTCCAGCAACTTCAGTTCTTGATTGAAATCTATGGGCAGTATATATGAGTGCTTCCCTCCTCCTGTAATATTTTTCTCTTCCATAAGGTTGTTTCCTTTCATTTCCTCTACTAGAATCCCTTTGTATTTATCTCTTTGAGACAATTCTGCATTATCCTATTTCTTTATGATGACTTTTAATGATTTTCCATTTCCATGACATGTCCAACCTGCGTACATGCATAATTTATTAGTTTAAAAAACATGATACTCCTTTGTCTATTTAGATGCCTCTAACATCCTTTCCTTGTGCTAGATTGAACTCTCCAAGAATATCAATGGGTCTTCATTCTAAACCTCATGATCTTCTCCAAGCATTGCTTCCTGATCTAGTTCACAAAAGTGAATTTCTTGTCCTTCTTCCAAGGATATTTTGTACTCAGTTTCCCTGAGTCTCTCCTCTGTCTACAACCAAAAATTCATCATATGTCTCAAGCTTTACCTCAACTCCCTTGCAAACAGTTTTGAAAACATGTCACTTGACCTTTTTCTTCAATTTCCATCCATATCCTTGATCTTCTTCACTTTCCTTTAGCAGCTTCATCATTTTACTGAGTTGTTCTTTTAACTCGACAATCTCTCTGCCAAATTTCTCATCACTCATCTTGTTTTTGCCAATTTCTCTGGCACTTTCTCTCATATTTTTGTGGCTTCCTTATGAACCCTTCCCTTGATTGTCTCTAGTCACCTCCATCTCTCTGATATTTTCAATGATCAATAGTGAGTTGTAAATAGCCTCTACAGTAACAAGTATTTTCCACCTTGCTACAATACCTCACCAAGCTTCTTCTGAACTTGGCCTTTTGGAATCAGTACTTCTCTCCTATGGAACCTTATGAGATTCATCTTCTCCTCTTAGATTCTACACTTCTAATCACTTCCTCAAGATCTTCAACTACTCTTCTTCTTCTAGACAACTATGCCCACAATCACAATTATGGAGTTTCTTCAACAATTTCTACCCAACCTCAACTAGAAGTTGTCCTTCTTTCCCTCTCTATTACAAATTGTTTGTTATAAGGGGTTTTGCCAAAAATATTATTTCTCTTAATGATACCTTTCAAAACACATATACTCTATCCAAATCAACTACAAATCATTAATACCATTTACCTTCCAAATCTCATAAGCTCTGCCTCTTGAATATGCATCTTCAGAAGCTGATTTTGGTCACTTTCACAATTTTACCCAACTCTCTCTTACCAGAACTGTCTTTTTTCCAAACTCCTTGAGTTTTGATTTCTTCTTCCAAAGAGAATAACTACGCTCTTATACCAATTAATGTAGGCCAAATCCCTTAACCTGTAATAATTCCTCAAATGGACTGTCACTTTATTTTACCATCCGACACTTAAGTGTTATAGCTCCAAGCCCATATGACCAAGGGCTTACTCCTTTTAAACCAAAATAATTTCCACACACGGGGTTGACCTTAACCTCTTTAGCCTCTTCTTAAACCTCTTCCTTAATCGGGCTTAAAAACCTTTGTAACCGGCCTAAACTTTTCCTGGTTATATAAAAAGCAACCGGCCACTGGAATAATCAGTCAACCGATCCATCTTTATGTTGTGTGCTTAACTTTTTGTGCTGGTCCAGTTAATTTCCACCAGACCACCTAGATAACCAGGACATCGGTTCTCCTCTACAATATTTGTTGCACCCTTCAATGGTTAACCTAATCCAGTTACATTGGCCACCAAAGCATCGGAACCTTTAACTCTAGGTATAGTTTTAAAAACAAAATAGCTTTTTTATTGTTTTTTACTTAAATTTTATTAGTTTTGGCCCATGGTGGTTACTAGGCAATGTTTGTGCCTTAGCCACGGGGGGGATGAGGTGATTTAAGGCATTTCCCTAGCCCCCACAGCGAAGGCATAGTCCTGGCATAATCCCAATAAGTCCATGGGTCAAAAAAAATTACATATGGGAAAAAAAATTATTTTTTTTAAATTAGTTTTTATATTCAATGTTGTTATTTTTAGTTTATTGTAATGTAAAAGGCCTGGTTTTTTTTTTTTATCTTAATATAGGAAAATGGCAGGAAAGAGATTATCTATGAATATATCTGGATCACGACCTGTAATAATGGCATCCAAAAATGCAACTGGAACCTCCATGAATGTTAGGCAACAAAACGATAGCATAACACCTGAGTTATCAAAGGCAATGAAGAATGTTAGAGACTGGAAATCTGTGGAAGGTGAAAACAAATTGGAATATTCTTGGTTTGTTAAATACAAGCAAGGCAACAATGGAGATCATATATATTTGTATTGTGTCGAATTAGAACATGTGCAAGGAAATTATTAGGCACTTGGCTTGTTATGAGATATATGTTTGGTGTCAGCCACATATATTGTTTATGCACTTGTCAAACAAGGGAGAACTTATATCAAGTTTAGATATTGTTTCAAATTGAGAAATTATAACAAGAATGAATGTTTTTTTCAGAACTATGTGCATCCATCGTTGATGACATTGAGAAAGGCAATGTAAGTTTTTTATTTCTATTTTTGTGTCATTTATTATTTTTAGTATCATGGTAATGTTTTAATTTTATTTAACATGAAAACGTTATATTTTATTTTTACGTGATTTTTTTGAACGACCTTCACATATGATAGTGGGGATTTACTCTACAAAGAATAATATCATGGATGTCATCAACGCTTTTTATATTGAAAAGACACAAGAAGGAAGGAAAAAGAAATAGAAAGTAATGGAGGTTGAACCTGGAAGAGTAGACAGAGAAGAACATGAAAGAAGAAAGAAAAATCGGCATTCTAGAAATCCTAAAAAGGTTACATTTGAAAATGAGGAAAATCCAAATGAATATTTTTTTGAGATTGGTCCCAATGAGGTTGTCACTCCTTCTCACAAAAAGAACAAACAAGATAAATGAAAAAGAGCGATGGTTGATGATGAGTCTATTCCTATTGATTATGAAGAAATCATTGATTTAGATGAAACACATTTAAATCATAAGAGGAAGAAAACAAATGTTGATAATGTTCAAGAACCCATCGTTAGCTCAGAGTATTATAGTGAAATTCCTAAAGGTAGTAGAGAAATAATAACACCAAGTGCTGATCTAGAGGATGGTATTATGAAAACAATACAAAATTACATTCGAAATAGAATGAAGACGACAAACTTAGTTGATGATCGCCACACATTTTAGTTGAATGTGAAACAACTTTATAAACCCACAGAAGGGCAGGAAAAATATCAAATTAGAAAACCGCATCACTTGCATATTCACAAATTGAAATAATTAATTAGGTACAATCCATATGCACATGTGGTTGACTACCTAGTTCTTGTTGACCCAATGGAAGTTCCTACGAGGGAATAATTTGATAGATCAAAATGTTTTGACTACAAATATTATGTGATTTGAGGGAATCATTCTGCAAAGGCTAGAAGAGAATTGATGCAAGAATGTCCCAATAATCCTCTTTTTGAGATAGTCAAAAGGATAATTTATGTTGGTTTAACAGATTCATAAGAAAATTTATTGCCATGGGATCATAACACAAACAATGAGTATAGAATGTCTATGACTTTCATTCAAAGGGTGAGATTTATCCATAATGAATTTTCTGAAATATGTCGTGGGGAGAGATCAAATGTTGATGTTAAGTTTCAGAAGCAATGTTGTATGGAAATAGGATTCCCACTTGATGATGAAAATACAAAAGAAAAAAAATATCAAATGAAGTGATATATTTAGAGTTGTGGATAGCTATTTTCAATTGGGATTTAGAATTGGACATGTATGAGATTTGATAGATGAGATCTTCACCCTATGGGAAAATATTAATATATAGAATCAAATAGTTAAGAAGGCTAAACCATTGATATGTGGCACAAGTAAGACAAGTCTTGACATAAAAAATATTTCAGATGATATGACTATAACATCTTGGAGATCAATGCAAGGAGTGAAGGATGATAAACTTATCATAGCTATATTATCACGTGTTAGGTTGGGAGAATTTTCAATGGAAGAAATGTGTGATGAATTTAAAAAGTAAATTTGTTGAATTATTTTTATTTATGTTAGCACAAGAAAATTATTTTTTTGAGTTTAACATATCAATTTAACATTATTGTTGTTTTAATTCGTCACAAGGTGTATATGAAAATACAAGAGGAAATGGTCAAGATGTTGAATGAAGAAAGTTGGGATGGTGTTAAACTCAACTATCTAGATTCAATCTCTTCAACAGTATTGAAACAATTTTTTGTTGCATTCAAAATGTTGATTTATTACATTCATATTATTCGTTTGTAAAATAATTTATTTTTATTTTAATAGTTATAAGACATGAAAAGAAAAATTTGTTTGTCATTCATACCTAGTTGGTTCACAAAAGTGAACTGCTTGTCCTTCTTCCTATGACTTTTTGTACTTAGTTTCATTGAGTCTCTCCTCTGTCTACAACCAAAAATTCATCATGTGTCTCAAGCTTTGCCTCAAATCCCTTGCAAACAGTTTCACAACTCTTCAATTTCCATCCATATCCCTGGTCTTCTTCACTTTCCTTTAGCAGCTTCATCATTTTACTGAGTTGTTATTTTAACTCAGCAATCTCTCTGACAAATTTCTCATCACTCATCTTGCTTTTGCCAATTTCTCTAGCACTTTATCTCATCTTTTTGTGGCTTCCTTATGAACCCTTCCCTTGATTGTCTCTAGTCACCTCCATCTCTCTGAGATTTGCAATTCTCAATAGTGAGTTGTAAATAGCCTCTACAGTAACAAGTATTTTCCACCTTGCTACAATACTTCACCAAGCTTCTTTGAACTTGGCCTTTTGGAATCACTACTTCTCTCCTCTAGAACCTTATGAGATTCCTCTTCTCTTCTAAGCTTTTGCACTTCTACTCACTTCCTCAAGATCTTCAAATACTCTTCTTCTTCTAGACAACTCTACCCACAATCACAAATGTGGGGTTGCTTCAACAATTTCTACCCAATCTCAACTAGAAGTTGTCCTTCTTTCCTTCTCTATTATAAATTTTTTTGTGTAAGGGGTTTTTCCACAAATATTATTCCTCCTACTACTACCTACCAAAACACATATGCTCTATCCAAATCAACTACAAATCATTAAGACCATTTACCTGCCAGATCTCATAAGATCTGCCTCTTCAATATGCATCTTCAAAAGCTACTTTTGGTCAGTTTCACAATTTTACCCAACTCTCTCTTACTGGAACTGCCTTTTTTCCAAACTCCTTAAGTTTTTATTTATTCTTCCAAAGAGAATAACTACGCTTTGATACCAATTGACGTAGGCCAAATCCATTAAGCTGTAATAATTCCTCAAATGGATGGTCACTTTATTTACCATCTGACACTTAAGTGTTATATCTCCAATCCCATATGACCAAGGGCTTACTCCTTTTAAACCAAAATAATTTCCACACATGGGGTTGACCTTAACCCCTTTAACCTTGTCTTAAACCTCTTCCTTAATTGGGCTTAAAACCTTTGTAATCGGCCTAAAATTTTCCCCATTATATAAAAAACAACCGGCCACTGGAATAATCATCCAACCAATCCATCTTTATGTTGTGCGCTTAAATTTTTGTTCTAGTCTAGTTAATTTCCACCGGACTACCTAGAAAACTGGGACACCGGTTCTCCTCTGCAACATTTGTTGCACCCTTCAATGTTTAACCCAATCTAGTTACACTGGCCACCAGAGAACTGAAACCTTTAACTTTGTGCCTTTATAAAGTTACTTTGGTCCAATTTAACTGGCCACTAAAGCACTGATTCCTCCAAACAAAAATCCATAGTTTCCTTACTCACAAGTCCAATCCAGTTGGAAGTCGGTCAATTGACCCACCAAACACTGGAACCTTTAACAATGTGTCTTTTCACGAGGCTTTAGACTGGTTCAATTGCTTCACTCTCAGTCATTAATCTATTTGTATGATCAACGATCAATGGTTAGATCTTCTTCTACTATGTATGAGATTTATCTCTATGTGACACCTTCTCACACACTTCCACTGCACTTTTAATCATGGTGAAGTTCACAAGAACTTCATATTCTTTATCTCATTTTATATTTATCGTTCAATCGAGGTCAACTTGTTTTCCCTTTTTAAAGAGACTTGTTCTTTCTTTCAATCACAAAAACTCCTCCTCATACCTGTGAAACCCGAATTCATTTGGGTTGACTATTCACACATAGTCATTTCGCATACATCCATGACTTAGGGTAAACACACACAGAACCCTCATTAACTCATTCTACTTATCAGTTGGAATACATAGAAACTCATCATCTCATAGAGACATTCACACACACAAACCTCAAATGCATAATTACAACAGTTCTATTAAAACCTCTATACAAAATTCAAAAACACATCATGCCTTTGTTGTTGGTTGTGGAGCATGATTATCTTCCTGATTCATAGGTTTATCTCAATCTTGTTTAGATCCCATTTCCTGACGGGTGGGGGGGATTTCCCCCCACACTATTATCTTTAGGGGGGTCTAGGCGGGGGGGGGAGGGGGGCAAGGATTAATGGAGCCCCCCTGATGGGAGATTATGGGGCAGCACCCCTGAAGTGAAATTTTGGGGAAAATTGCCTTGTAAAACATTGTAATTTCATAGTCAATCTGGATTGTTCATTGTAAGGTCGCAGATCTTACGATAGAAGTTATGTTACGGATTTTTTCCCTCGAAGGAAACCCTCTTTTATGTATGATGGAATTGTATTGCAGTTAGGGATGATAATGATTATTGTATTCTGAGAGAGGATATTGTGAGAGAAAGAAGAGGAAGTTATAGCAGGTGTGTTGTAGGTTGTATCCCTTCATTTTTTTTGGATAATGAAAACGAAGGACCTGGAAATTTCTCTAGTGGACGTATCCCACACTAGATGAACCATGTATATCTGTGTCTCTATTGGATTTTGTATTGTCTATGTTTATTTCCACATTTGTTTTATTGCTCTGCAATCCTATTTCTCTAACATCTGTTGGCCTGGTTATACAATTTGGTTGCTTCTATGGACCTCTCCCTCTCTTTGGCATGATTTCACTCTATTTGGCCACACATACATGCTCGAAGGCTTACATATTTATGCATGGAAGGTAAAATTCCATACCTGCCACAACAAATCCCTAAAATCCTGCAACTAATTACAATAATAGCACTCCTTTATGAGGATCAATAAGATTGAATCCTCCTGACTTAGGAAAATCCAAATAATTGATTTACATGGGAATTAGGGAAACAAACCCTATCCTTATAGAATCTAATTAAAAATTTAGTAAAATAAAATAATTTCATTAAGGGAACCCACTCCCTTCGGTAAATTCCAAGAAACCCTTAGGCCTGTTCAAAATGGTTGATTCTGATGGGAAATGCTTCTGCGTCAAATAGGTACCTAATGTACACAAACAAGATAAACATAGAAGACAATAGGATTATTAAGATTGCTTCAAACTCCAATCAAAACTACCTATGTCTCAAGTGAGGGTGGCATAAAGATGCCAAGTCTTGGCTAAATAATTGGGTACTAAATGAAGATATCACCCTACCTTGTGACATTAAAAGGGTTGAAGATGAAAATCACTTTTAACCTTTTAACTCATTGAAACTGTGGTCATTTAGGAATGTTTTTCTTAAATATTTTCGAGCACATAAAAAATTCTAAATCAAACCAATTAATTCCTTACCTTTCTAAGAATATACTCGTTAAGAGCTCAACATGTCACTTGCAAGATTTGAACCTGGGTGGAGAGGATAACAATCGTTCCTCCCAACCACCCGAGCTAAAACCAATTGACTTACAATAGTATCTTTTACCCTAGGAAAAAACATTAACTTGTTATTATTAAAATAAAATCTAATATGTCCCATACAGACTTAGTCCCTGTAACTAGAACTTAAACAATTTGCTGCCAAAACATACAAGGCAGAGAAGTTCCAAAAAAAAGAACATTTTCCTAAGTATATACAAAGACACTAAATACATACTGACATAAATTGTTTTTAGCCTCAAAAAACTTCTATCTACCCTGAAGAAAAGTAATAACCATCTGAAAAAGAGACTAAAAACTAGTTAAAAGGAATAGTAACATTGCTAGACAACACCCCATTTTTCCAAATTTGATAATACAAAATGTCAGATGGAAGGCCCACATCCTTTTTAGATAATGTGTCTGCAACCGAATTATGAACCATGTAACTATGGGAGAAGGAAATGTAGACAAATTCTCCCTTGAGACACATGATTCTCCTTTTCCACTAATCAAGAGCTAGCACTTGTAAATTAACCATTCCTGATGCCCAGCTTGTAATAACTTTAGAATCCCCAAGTACTTGAAGATTGTCCAATTTGAGCTTTCTAGCCAACCATAGCAAACCCTAGAGAGCAATAATCTCATTTTTTGTATTTGTTCCTTTTCGTCCTCCAAAGTATGCATACGTTGAAAAATTTTGTGAAAAATTTAGTACAAAACCTGCTCCACAAAATCCATTAACAGTTGCACCATCAAAGAAACTTACATGCATATTATCAAATAAATTAGGCAAAGAATAGCAAACAAATTTGTCATCAGACGAGAATTTATCCTTGTGAAATTCATAAAAATAAGCAATAATTCTAGAACTGGCAACATGTGCATCCAAACATTTTCCTTAAAAGAGGGCCAAATTACATGTTATCCAAACTCCCCCCATTATAAAGAAAGGAAATTCAGTCAAATAATGCTTTTCCTTCACCCAATTTTGCATACAATGATCAATTGAACCACTTCCCCAAGTACATGATAAATGTGATCTACCACAAACCACGGTCCATATTCTCTTAAAGAAGGAATAGTGTATAAATAAATGAACAGTTGTTTCCCCCTGATTCAAACACAATTTGCATATACCAGGGCCTTGATATCATCTTTTTTGTAGATTTTCCCATGTTAGGATTTTTTCTTCCAAACAGATCCACATAAAACATTTTAATTTCTCTGGAAGATTCCATTTCCAAAGCTTGAGGAACCACTATTTAGCTATGATCATAGAATTTGTTGATGAGATGGCCTCATAGGCCAATTTTGCGGTTACCTTCCCTTTTGATTCATTCCATCCCCATATAAGAGAATCTGGTTCCTCTGGGAGTCTGATGCCAACAGAATTTAAACCATCTATAAAATGATTCCATTCAATTTCCCAAGTACCAACCAAGCCAATATCATCAACATAGAGCCAATAATTTTGTAAAGGGACCGAGGAAGCCAAATTCCTAATTTGTCACAAATAATTAAATCCTATGTTGTTTAAGTAATCACATAAAGGTTCTGAAATACTGTAGATGTGCTCTCCTCCTATGAAGGAGTCAACTCCCAGTACAACTTGAAGGCCATTTCCAACTTTACATGTTAACCAAGATACCATCCAATGGATGGACTGCAACATCCCTCTCCAAAAGTTAGAAGCATTTCCAAAAGAGTGTTGAGGCAATCTGAACCATTCAACCACAAAAGAATTATGTAAATACTTTTCCTTCAACAAATTAGACCACGGTCCTATACCAAAGAGACCTCTCCACAGGTTTTTCATACAAAGAGATTTTCCAAACCAATATAAATGCTTGATAACCCAACCTCCTAATTTCTTAGGAATAGAAAGATTTTCCCAACTGGAAAGATGAAATTTTCTCTCTTCAGAATAGCCAACCCAAAGAAAATGAACCATTTTACTTCTAATGGATTTTAAGATCGAAGCAGGAATTATTTTCAAGGACAACCAAATATGTTTCTAACATATTTGATTATATTGATAATATTTTTATTAATGGATGTTAATCATCATCATCGTCATCATTATAATATAATATTATGATAAATTTTAATATAAATTTAATTGTCGATATGTTTAATAAATTTTTATGTTAACTTTTAAGTACAAGAATAAGTACCACAACATACTACATACTTTTCAACCATAAAACCATACTCAAATATAGTAAATTAAATTAATTTATATTCAACTAAAGTCAATCATAGTTAAGCATGACCGACCAAAGTCAACCATCATCAAACATGGTGAAACAAACTCAACCATGGTTAACTATAATAATATCAATATTTGCATTTTAATATTATTACTTCTCATAATAATATATGATAATTAATATTAATATAATCTTATAAAATTAAAAATCTATCTTTTATATATTATATAGAGCCATATACTAATCAATTGTACAATATAAGATAAGATATTATTTAAATCACAAACAAACAAATTATAAACATCAATATGAGATCGTATATTTTTTTTCCAATGGAAAAAGCTAGTAATTTTGTTACTGAAAACAAAATTACAACACTGCATATATCGAAAGCATTCTAGCTGGATATATGTCCAAAAAAACATTGTCCACTGGGAGTCCTTTGAAAAACCAAAAATTGGCTAAGCCAAAAGAATCTTGAAATAATTGTTCCATGTCTTTCACTATGTTCAGAATTTTACAAATAAAAACAACTCACAAAAAAAGAATTACTTTGTAGTCTTCTATGATCAGTAGGGAGATAAGGTCCTCAATTATATATGTGTAGGTAAATAATTTACAACACATCATTTAAATCCATGAGACATGAAGATATTATGATGAGAGGGCTTGGTTTTTTTCTACAATTTTCCATACTCCGTTATCAATCTCCAGTCCATCTTTTGATAGAAAGTCTACTTCCACATTCCTATTCCTGTAAACATCATCCATTAGATGACCAACAAAGAATCACCATAAATGTGGAGTTGGGAGATGCACTTTTTTGCGGGCCAAGCACAAATTTAGCTTAAGCGCCATTAACTCACAAAAATTGTTGGTTTCATTTTTTATGCTTACTGAAAAGGATCAATATGACATCATATGTTATCGTGGATAGATTTATTTTATTTTATTTTATTTTATTTATGTATTGAATGATTAATAAATATTATATCCATAATATTTTGATATAAATAATACAAGTTATTTATTTTTTAGTGATTAATAAATAAATTTCATTTAAATAATATTATAGTATAAATCATGTAAACTATTATTTTTATATAATTTATTTACTAAATGTCTAATAGAATATTAATATTTGCGTTTATAATATATTGTTTTCTAGGTTACAAAGTTGGTCAACAACAAAGCTCTATTACAATAATATACTCCTTAAGAGGTCAACATGTCACTTGGAGGAATTGAACCGTCAAGGTGTCACTTGGAGGAATTGAACCTCCTTGGGGAGGATACAAATAATTCCTCCCAACCACCTATGTTAAACCCAATTGAAATTTGCATTTATAATTTATTATTATTACTATTTATAATAATTTATATTTATATAATAATTGTATAAAATTTATAATATTATAAATAATTTTAATAGAGGCATGATGAAGGTGATGGGTCATCCTAGGGTTTATGTAGGGTTTATTTTCTAGGTCTAAACCCTAGAGTCCTAGCCTAGTTTATCATCAAATCCATGGATCACGGTGGAATACGGGGATAATGACTCACCAAGTCTGTCATCCATCTTCCAGATGCATGATGAGTTGGTTAAAAATTGGAGAGATCCACGAGCTTTCAAGGAGGATCAAGCATGTTAGGTGATGCCTCATATTCCTAGAAATATAACGCCAGATGACAAGACAAGGGTTAGGACATATAATCTCTCAATCGAAGATAGAGATCGTGAGATCAGGTCATATTACTCTGACCATGAAGGCGATGAGACAAGGACTTATGTATTGCAAGTGGTGGAGCCTTCAAGATTTGTTATTTTGGGGATTGAACATAAGGTAGAGTTTAATTTCCTTAACTCTAGCTAGGCTATGGAAGGGTTGAGAGAGGTGTTATCGGGGACAAAGCTAAGTTCGAAGCCTAATGTGTGCATCTCATAGATAATGTTATTCTAAGATGCTTTGAGACTTAGGAAAGGAAAAAATTGTATTAGATGTAGAAAGGACAAGGTGAAACTAGTGCTCGGACTTGATGTAGGTATGGTCGAAAGCCGAATCAAGCCCTAGTGGGTAGGTTTATTCGAAAATCGGTAAAAGGAGACTCTTTGAGACTTTAGTTGGAAGAAGGATGATGCAAAATTATGGGATATACCCCCCATCATCACCTCTTGGTCATAGGGTGGATATGATTTGAATTCAAAAGAGCAGAGTTTGCTACTATAATCCTCAAACACAATTGGTTGTGGGGCCTTCTTGTCTAGTCCTACAACATTCGATGTCTGGGTTTGACCCCCATCATGAACCAATGAATATCCAGCATATTTAGGTACTTCTCCCTAGGTTGTTGTTGGAATTCTTGAATGAAGTAGTTTTATGGCTTACTAGAGGTAATGTTGAGAGTTTCATTGTGATTGAGGAGAATATCTAGGGCTTATGCTATAAACAAATGGAAAAGGTTCTCGTCAAAGTTTATATTAGGGTGTGTTTCTAGCATAACTTAAAATTGTCAAGGGGGACTTAGTGCTACTTCAATCATTGGACTACTGAAAAGTGTCATTGTGTTTCTCAAAGTGCCATGAGGTAGGCCATTTTTGGAGAGAGTGTGATGTCCAAAGACCTCGATGGAATCCAAAGAAGTAGTGTATTAGAAAATTAGACATTTTAGATGATCAAAATCTATTGGCTTGGGAGGAAGCAAAAGGAAGAATGCTTACCTCTTAGGGGTTTGATGTTGATCTGGCTCTCCCTAATCATAGATAAGACTTCTCAACTGAAAAGGAGGATTCTGATAAGGAGTCTTCTTCAGCTGGTGTGTATAAAGGTAAGGATTATTTTTCTTCAAATTCACAAGCTCTGTATGTTTTTAATGAAGAGTCCCTGTCTCCTAAAGGACAAATTCAGGAGGGGGAATCGCAAGTAGTTTTGGTACCGGGTGGTATTTCATTAATGGAAGTTGAATAATTGTCAGTTTTGAATGTGGTGTCGAATGCATGATCTGGATTATGTTCGGAATGAAATGAAAGAAGCTAAATTACAATGAAATACTCATGAAAATTTCCAGAAACAGAGAAATACAGCAATACCTGATTTTTATTAATGAAATAATTGTAAAGAGACTATAAAAATACAGAGTGCAAGACTCTCTAGAATGGTGGCAACTTTATCTCTAAGAAGAGATGTGAGGGCTATGCTCATTCAAAGAAGATGATTACAATGAGGCTTTGAAGGACTTTTTTATGTTAAATGGGAATGCCAAAACCCTAGACATCCAAAAACCTAACCCTAGGAGATGAAACGCCAAAAGTCATGTGGGGCCCGTTTGGGTAAGTTAGTACATTAACTTCTTGGGGTCGTAACTTTTGCACACGATCTCTGTTTTAGGTGTGTGATAACCCATTGGAAAGGTCTTTTCGAGAAATACGCATTACATCATCAAACTCTAACTTTGTCTACATTTTGACTGTGGTGAGCCAAAATAACATTATTTAGGGCCCCAAAACGGCCCTGGAAGTACAACAAGATTTGTTGACATGAAAACATACAAAATAAGTCAGTTGGATTAGGTGGGAGGCCACCAGTATCCACCTGGGAGATGTGTAGGGATCCAAATAGCCCTGAAAATGTAGAACCCACAATTATAAAGAATTACAGAAGAACGTGTTGAACAAAAAATTGGTAAAAGGAGCCAGTTGGAACAAGTGGGTGGCCACCAATATCCACCTGGATCAATCCTCCCCCCTTAGGAAGCAATGGTCTCCATTGCGTTGAGTGCCCGGGGAAGAGGGGAAATCATGTTTTGAATCTGAATCTTGGTGAGTTGTGTGCTTTGTTGGAGAAGTTGTGTTGCTTGGTCTGTGGAAGACTATCACAGACCGGTTGTTGGTGGGGTTGAATATGCTCCACCAACATGTTTTTTATGGGTTTGAAGGGGCATTGTGTAGGCACCATTGTAGGTGACAAAACAATATCTTCTTTCTCTTTGATGATCTATTTTTTTCTCGACAGAAGGTGTTGAGGCTGCAATGGTTGTAGTGGTCTTATGTGCATCCTTTGAACATACTGTGAAGAGGATGAATTTTGCAGTTTTTATAGCAAGATTTGCCTCACCATTGCTATCTTTCACAGAGGGCCTTTTTCCATTTCCCTATGCAGACTCATCATCCCTTTTTGATAAATCCAGAGCTAAGAATAAACATTTTTCCACATATACGTGCCCTATCAGTTATACAGTAAGTGTATACACAGTCTGCTCCACTACAACCCGTGTACATCGGGATTTATGCCAAAAAATACAAAAATGGAGTCAGGTTTCCATGTCACGACAAGAGATCTCTGATACTTGGCCTTCCATATACTGGAAAAGTTTTGACTCGGCCCTTCAATTGCGTTTTGAAGGCTATAATAGCACAATTTCAAACTAAGGAAAAGAGGAGAAAGCATTCAACTTTGAGAGCAAAGTTACTCTGGAGAAATTACTTCATATTGAGTCTGCATYGCTTTGTCCCTCAAGTCTGAACACAGTGTTCAGCCCCCACGCTCTTTCCCTATCATTGAGATAACCTCATTGTCTCTCTCTTTCGAGCTTGACTTTGGTGGAGGATTGAAGTGGTGGAGACCAAATTGGAAGGAACTCGGTTCCTTGGTTTCGAACCATGACAACACRAAAGTATATAATGTTGACACTTCTATCGATCAATTATTAATAGAAATACTCCTTTCCCTTCCTATTGGTATCATGAAAATATATGATTATTATCCATGGGCATGTTTGTAATGTTTATTAATGGATTATGCTATCTGATGTGCTAACCCCTTTACATTATGACTATATATGTGCTTTGCTTGTTTGTTGAGAACTTATTGCAGGTAAAAAGCTTTGGGTCGAAGTGCTCAATGGTGGAACATCATCAAACGTTGGATCGAGGTAGGCCTCTTTCTTATCTTGCACATTAGTTTATATAGCATACAATGGAATTGAGTTGATTTATGCAGTCATACCTGTCTATTGTGGTTTATCCTTGGCCATAGAGAGTTTTTCCCTTGTAATAGAAATGGAGACTCCACTGGGGAGAGATCTTCCTTCTAAGGGTTGAAGTATTTTTTCTTCTTGCATTGCTCTTTTTCCTTTGTGTTTATTGTCGTATCACTACTTGGCAGATTCTGTTCACTCTGAGTCTGAGTTTTCAGCCTTTTTTTCCCTTGCCTGGCCTTTTTTTAAAGCATGTACGCTCCTTTTTCCTTGACAGTCATGTACACATGCATTCTGCCTCTCTACAAGATGAGTATATACGCACTCTTCTCATGAACAGTCGCGTATACCACTTTTCCTTGCTTATTTTCTTGGTTTAGTGACTGTTAGGTGAGTTTTGATGTTTGTTGAGCCTTCTTAGGTCTATGTAGTGAATGTTGAGCTTCTCTGGGTTGACAGGAAGCCTATTGGGAGTTGAATTTATGGGCGTAGTCTTTCTCGTTGTTTTTCATTTTTTGGTTTGTCCTTGAACACTGGGGTGTTTTCTTGGCTTCTTGGTATTGTGCTTGAGTTATTTCGTTTATACACAGTAGAATTTATATATCAAGTTGCTTTTCAGTCCATGCATTTTCTCTTTAATATATTGAAAATACAAAAAAATAGGTATTTTGCATTAGTTAACATTTCTTTCTTTGAAACTTTATCATTATCTTAGTACATTTAGCGAAAGATTGCATTTTACTTCTGAATTGCAAAGTTGAAATTGAAAATTGCATTGTTTTTATCAGCATATCATTCATTGAAAAGTTAAAGGTAGACTTTGCATTATATTCATATTTATCTTTTGTACAGTCATAACATCATGAGTTTCGCTTCCATGCCCTTTTGAGTAATCACGGCCAATAAAATTTACACTTTAAACTAAAATTGATTAGTCACGATTTTATTTTTAAGGTGCACAAACTAGTCTAGGATTTAGTCCCTTGGACTAGGATTTTGTGAGTAAACTTCTCCAACGCAATTAAATCAACATATGTGTCTGAGACATGGAGTTGAGAAGTCCATTGTATAATTGGTAAGATCATGAGGCTCCGCTCACACTGGAGTTAATCACGAGGTCGTGCAAAGTTGGTTGAAGGGATAACCCCTGGATACTCACCTAGCGTCAGAGATATTTCTATGGATTTATTTGTATTTGGGGATCTTGCTAGTACCCATACCTCTGTGAGAGGTAGTGCTTTCAAGTTTTCGGGCTTTGCTACCCTGCAATACAGTGATCCGGACTTACGAATGCTCGCTTGTGCATTGGTTATACAGTGGTTTATTAGTTTCTTGACTTAGATATCTCATAGGTTGCTTGTAGGGGTTATTTTTCTTGTACCCTAGGTCAGATAGGGGTCAAACCGCACACAACCTTTATGGAGGATTACCTCTCTGGGGGGATCTAACCGACTGGTTGTTAAGCCCACGAGGGCCCCTATAACTGATTCTTTTACCTCCAAACTTTAGCGGGGAGTCTCAGGTCCATCTTGGATGAGACATACCTTCTTTAGTGAGGGAGGCCACTCAGCCACTTTAGCCCGTTTACATGCATATTGGTCGTTTGACTTTTTGGTGTGCTCTTTGATTATTACTTGACCATAGGATTTTGTGTTGAGTCTTTGTTATCATGGATAGTGGAGTTCATTTTGCTCCCTTGTTTACTGCTACCCCCTTATGACGTTCATGGGGGGGAATCCGTCCACTTTCTATAATGGTATGCAAAATTATGGTACTCAATCAATTTCTTGGGTCTCTAATAATTTTTCTCATGGTATGTCTGATATGTCGTCGCACTTTCCATCCTTTGTCTCGCCTCCTTATGTGAGTACAATTTTTGGGTCTGGGGGCATGATGCCTCCTTCTTATCCCTCTCCGTTTGGTGGGAGTTATATCCTTCAAACACCTCTTATGGTAGGAGGTTGGAATCTTCCTTCCTACGAATCCACTATGTGAGAAGCAAGTTCCCAACTATGCAATCATTCTACTTGTTATACTCTATCCACTTATCCTTCTTCCGCTATGTCAGTTCCTATGAACACTTTTCCCATGGCGGACCTCCATCTGTCCTCTGGTGTTTCATCTGGGGGGAGTTATTTTTATAGTATGTTCAATCCCCCTCACGAAGTTCCTTCATCTGGGGGCAACATATATCCTCACATGAGTAACACTTGTTATGTCGCTTTTACTTCGCAAGCGGCTTCCTCAGTGTCGATGCCCCTTCAACCCTTTATAAATCAGTATCGACGAGGATACTACCCTGCTGGACAGGGACAGGATGTAAACCAGGATCCTTGCTAGCCTGTAATTTACCAGAACCAATCTTTCCTTGGACTTTGGTCTCAAATGCCACAATTCACCATAGCGGCAAGTCGAGTCACTATGTGTCATACTGGAATTACATCACCAACCTCTGCTAGTCATGTTGGAAATTGGTCGACTACCTCTGCAAGTCACGTTGAAGACCTGCAACCATACGCTGCAATTCATGTTGGGGGCACAAGTCCAGTCACGGTGTTTCATACTGGCATTATATCACCAACCTCTGCTAGTCATGTTGGAAATTGGTCGACAACCTCTGTGAGTCATGTTGAAGACCTGCAACCAGTTGTTGCAAGTCATGTTGGGGGCACATGTCTGGTCACTGCTAGTCACACTGCACATACATCCCCAAAATCTGAGAGTCATGTTGGATATTTGCTACTAGCCTTTGAAAGTCTTGTTGGGAGCATGTCACCAGCCACTGCAAGTTATGTTAGGGGAATTCATATGATTGAGAAGCCTAGACATCTCAGACGTAAGCCTAGATTCCTTTGCAGGGCTTGTGAAGGAAATCACCTTACTCGTTTGTGTCCCGTTACTGTTGGGATACCAAAAGTGTGGGGCTCACCTAAGGGCCCTTCAAGTTCTGAGCCATCTATGGTTTCAAAACACTATGTTCTTCCATTAGTTCTTTGATATCTGCAAGTTCTCCAAAGTGATCCTTTCCAATCATTCCTCCTAATGGTACTTGAGGTTCCTTTGACAATTTTTCCACATTTGATTCACTAAAATCTCCTTTCCTCGAGCCAACTTCTTGCATTTCATCTGGAAGAGCTGGAATAACATTAATTCTTTGTTGAATAAAACTGCACTGCATTGGGTCACTTTCAATGGCTATGCAATTCCTTCCTTTATGTAGGCAACATGCTAATGTTGTACCTAATCGCCAAATACAAAATAAATAATGAAGTTAGATACTGTAAAAAAGCAAATTAAAAATAATCTAAGATTGAGGTATGATTTCATAAATATTAGATCATAATTCTTACATGAACCCAAGAACAAATCCAAAACCCAATCTCCTTCATTTGAAAATTTATCTATAAGATAATTAATTAATGCTTGTGGTTTTGATCAATTTTAACCATCTCTCCTTTCAAATCTTTTTCCTCGTATGTTAGCTTTCTAACCACAGCATTGTATACCAATATACTACTAGGAGTCTCTCCATCATTTGCATTGACAAGAATAGAATTATAAGAATCATCTTTTGTCCAGGTTGCAAGATGTATACTCTTACTTGTGCCACATATCAATGGTTTATCCTTCTTAACTCTCTGATTTTTTATACCAACACTTTCCCATAGGGTGAAGATCTCATCTATCAAATCCCATACATGTCCAGTTCTAAATCCCAATTGAAAATAGTTATCTACATCTCTAAATATATCACTTCCTTTGCGATATTTTTCTTTTGTATTTTCATCATCAAGTGGGAATCCTATTTCCATACAACATTGCTTCTGAAACTTAACATCAACATTTGATCTTTCCCCATGGCATATTTCAGAAAATTTATTGCGGATAAATCTCACCCTTTGAATGAAGGTCATAGACATTATATACTCATTGTTTGTGTTATGATCCCATGCCAGTAACTTTGCTTCTGAATCTCTTAAACCGACATAAATAATGCATTTGATTGTCTCAAAAAGAGGATTATTGGGATATTTTTGCATCAATTCTCTTCTAGCCTCTGCAAAATGATTTCCTCCAATCACATAATATATGTAGTCAAAACATTTTGATCTATCAAATTCTTCCCTCGTAGGAAATTCCATTGGGTCACAAGAACTAGGTAGTGAATCACATGTGCATATGGATTGTATCTAATCAATGCTTTCAAATTGTGAATATGCAAGTGATGTGGTTTTCTAATTTGATATTTTTCCTGCCCTTCTATGTGTTTATAAATTTGTTTCACATTCAACTAAAATGTGTGGCCATCATCAACTAAGTTTGTTGTCCTCATTCTATTTCGAATGGCATTTTGTGTTGTTTTCATAATACCATCCTCTAGATCATCACCTGTTGTTATTATTTCTCTGCTACCTTTAGAACTTTCACTATAATACTCTGAGCTAACTATGGCTTCTTGAACATTATGGACATTTGTTTTCTTCCTCTTATGATTTAAATGTGTTTCATCTAAATCAATGATTTCTTCATAATCAATAGGAATAGACTCATCATCAACCATCACTCTTTTGTGTTTATCTTGTTTGTTATTTTTGTGAGAAGGAGTGATAACCTCATTGGGACCAATCTCAACAAGATCTTCATTTGGAGTTTCCTCATTTTCAAATGTAACCCTTTTAGGATTTCTAGAATGAGGATTTTTCTTTATTCTTTCATGTTCTTCTCTGTCTACTCTTGCAGGATCAACCTCCATTGATTTTTGTTTCTTTTTCCTTCCTTCTTGTGTCTTTTCAATATGAAAAGTGTTGATGACATCCATGATATCGTTCTCTATAGAGTAAATCTCCAGTAACATATGTGAAATTCGTTCAGCAAAATCCTGTAAGAATAAAATATAACATTTTCATGTTAAATAAAATTAAAACATTACCATGATACTAAAAATAATAAACGACGCAAAAATATTAAAACATTACCATGATACTAAAAACAATAAACGACACAAAAATAGAAATAGAAAACTTGCATTGCCTTTCTCAATGTCATCAACGATGGATGCACATAACTCTGAAAAACATCCATTCTTGTTGTAATTTCTCAATTTGAAACAATATCTAAACTTGATATAAGTTCTCCCTTGTTTGACAAGTGCATAAATAATATATGTGGTTGGCACCAAACATATATCTCGTAACAAGCGAAGTGCTTGTTAATTTCCTTGCACATGTTCTAATTCAGCACAATACAAATATATATGATCTCCATTGTTTCCTTGATTGTCTTTAACAAACCAAAAATATTCTTGTTTGTTTTCACCTTCCACGGATTTCCACTCTCTAACATTCTTTATTTCCCTTGATAGCTCAGGTGTTATGCTATCATTTTGTTGCCTAACATTGATGAAGGTTCCAGTTGCATTTTTTGATGTCATTATTGCAAGTCGTGATCCAGATATATTCATAGATAATATCCTTCCTGCCATTTTCCTATATTAAGATAAAATAAAATAAAATTAGGCCTTTCACAGTATAATAAACTAAAAACATGACATTAATTATAAAAGCTAATTAAAAAAAAAAGACAATTATTACATATTACACAAGTGTAATATGCATTGTTACATATTACACAAGTGTAATATGCATTACATATTACACATATGTAATATGCATTACATATTACACAAGTGTAATATGTAATGCATATTACACAATTGTAATATGTAATATTACATATGACACATGTGTAATATGTAGCATATTACACATGTGTAATATGTAATGCATATTACACTTGTGTAATATGTAATACATATTACACATGTATTACATATTACATGTGTAATATGTAATAATACATATTACACTTGTGTAATGTGTAATATATAATACACAAGTGTAATATGTAATACATACTACACAAGTGTAATATACATGTTTATTAATATGTACTACATATTACACAACATGTATATTACACATGTTGAATATGTAATACATATTACACATGTGTAATATGTAATTACATATTACATAGTATGTATTGCATATTACACATGTGTAATATGTAATTACATATTACATACTATGTAATAGGTAAGGCCGGGCAATGCCACCACTCAGACACTTCACTTGGTTTTGATACCAAACTGTAGCATCCCCGGTCAACAAAGAGATTGAGTAATGCTACCACTGCAGAATATACACTTATATAATATATGCATTTTAATGAATTAAAACACTTAATCACAATAATCACAGAATTACTACTACCATACAGAATCAATGGAATTAACAGTAGTTCATATACACAACAGAATACATGATAACATTCAAGCATAGTAGACATGCATAACATATAAATTAAGCACAGACGGATACTTATCTTTTCAATTGGAGTAACACCACGAACTACGTGCAGACCGTCCACAAACCTCCCAGCCATAGACCACGCTACTCATCACGCTCAGCAGTGGGTCACCCCTGAGCTGGAACTAAGCTCCACCCAGGGCAAGGGATTCCTAGACTAGGTTGAGGTTACAGGAAACTGCACAGTGAAACTGGAAGGATTCTCTCTAGGAGCCTTCTTACGCCCACTACTCATGGAATATCATTCCCCACATGCATGTTCCACCCGGGAGTATACACATTCACTGTCACAAAGTCCATCAGTTGCTTCACCTCCCTCTCAGGGTCTCGACAATAGGTCGGATCAGAAATTCTCAGAGCTCTGTAGCTGGTGTTGGACTCTCTTTGGGAGAAAGCACTTCACAGCAAACTCTCTCACCTAGAGAGAGCAGCACATAGGCCTGACAACCTGCCTCTTCTACCACGGTCCTGACAACCCGCTTCTTCAACCAATTTCAACTCAATTCCCGCAAGGTGAGGATAATAGCAACAACAACAGCAATTCGGTTAACTCACGGTGATAGCAGCAACGGGAATTTGGGTATGGACATCCAAAAACAGCAACAATCCACACTAAGACATAGCACGGTTCAGACATTTACAGGGTTCTTGGACTTCACAGGAGACACAGCACAGTCCACGAGTTTTCCACTGTTTTCAGGGTGCGTGACAAGGAATCAACACAAATGTTGATCGCAGAGCTAAACATAATTCACGAAGGATGGGGAATGGTAAAGCGACTTAGGTGGAAGATGACGAATGACCCATGAACAGCCTTCCCACGAGGGTTTCCTTCACTGTGCGAGGGTATGCATAGGTAGACGCAGAGGAAAAACAATTCAGACGTCCCTGAACCCAGCGAACTCGGGTGAAGGATGACAGAATGGCAGAACCCCCAACTCAGCTGACGCTTCATCTTTTAACTACATGAGCCCAGGTTGACACTTGTCTTCCTGGAGCTGCATGCACTCCACTTAGAATATGTTCCTTTTCCAAGAACTTAGGACAACATTCATCAATTTTCCACCTTAGCTTTTAGGAAATAATATTAAAATATTATTTCTCTAGAGGTCAGCCCCCTAGCTTAGCCCTTAGGCCCACGTACTTAGCCTTCTCCCTTGCCCAACCTTGTGGAAGCTTAGTCCCCCATCACTCTTTCTTCGTGGTTAGTCTGCAAGCAACAATGTTTATATTTTATTAATGATCTGCATAATTACATATACAAAATCAGGCTCCTAGCCTTTAACACCTAGGCTCTCCGGCCTAATCACAAAATAAGCCTCCTAGCTTATTATAACTCAGCTCACCAGCCTACAAAACATGTTTACAATACATAATATAACTGGGTTCATCCTTGGGGATATTACAACTATGTCAATGTGTGCATTCAGAAGCTAAAAAGATTTGAATTAATATAGGCTTCCAGCCTTTACCATATCCAGTGCTAAGCATTCAATAATATAATCACGTGATTTTATAAAATAACTCTGGCTGAGGAAATTCTTACCTAAATTTTCCTTCAACAATTATCCAAAAAGAGTAATAAAAACTCATACCTGCATGATTGCCATTAATAAATTTTATACTACCTGAAAGTCTGATGGTAGTAGAACCTTTCATGCTTCTTTATCAAACTTATAACCAACACTTCATCTCTCTGTTTATTCCCTCCTTATGCAACAACATCACCAACAACACTTGCACACACGCAAGCATTCTTTCCTCTGGCTGACTCAACAAGTCGTAACATACTTGTTGCCACAGAAATTGTAGCAACTTATTTCTCCCTATAAAACTTTTTTCTTGCTAATCCCAGAAGTATTCAATTCTTCCTAGATTCTTGAATCTTCTTGTGATCTCATGGTAGTCACTATACATGACTATTTCTTCCCTGAGCACTTTCGATGCAGTGCCCCTACCAGAGCGGGGTCTGTTGACCTCCCAGTCAAAGGATCTTTCAATCTTCTGAGTCGAATTGACTCTTCAGGCTCGTGATTGAACCCAAAACAATTATACATAGGCCCCCTTTTCTCCTTTAGGAATAGGTCCTGACAGACCCGCAGGCTTATTTCTGCGTGCTTCCAAACCTCCAAGTTTCAGGCGCTAGCCCCTTTTTCATTTTCCCTTTCCTTCATATGACCTTGGGCCATGACCTCATGGAAAACTATGATTGTGGGCATGGGAAAGACTGGTTTAAGGCCAACCCTCTTTTCTCCCCGCAATTCACCTCCAGCTGCCACGCATCACTTTGTTAAACCATGGTATAAATTGTGGCCCGCTCTCAGGTTTTTAACATCCGAGCAAGTTCTGGTCCCGTAATCCAGCTCGTCTGTCGATCTCCAATCCCTTGGAAATGATATGCGATCAACAGCTTCTATCTATCCTCCTTCCACACGTGATCCTAGATCTACACGACCTGTCGACACACAGCTCCCTTCCAAATCAACGGCTATGGTTGATTCCGGCTCTCCGGCCCTCGGGAGTTTCAACTCTCAACTATCTACTTTTTCCTGTATGAAAATCTTCCGAAGTGGAAGATCTATTGACACATGTCCTCAACAATCGGATGGTTCTGATGAACTTCGGCTCTCTGGCCTTTGGGAGTTCTCATGTCTCCACACACACAAATCTCTGAAGTGAATTTCCCCGAAGTGACAAATCTTCTGCCACACGTCCTCTCCAAATCAATGGCCCTTATTTACTTCGGCTCTTTCTGACCAAGACCATATCAATGGTCCTTTGACCTCCTCCTCGATCAATGATCAAGATCTCTTTCAGGACTTCGGTGCTTTCGTCCTCTACTTTCCTCCAGAGTACTCCGTACCTGGAGTTCCAGATCTGGCACCACGCGTCCACTTTCATATCAATGGCCAAGATTTACTTCGGTTGTTTCTCCTCCTCCTTATCCACAAAATTTCAAAGTTGTGGATCTTATGCCACCTGTCCTCCTTGATGATGGATGGTCACAAATCACTTCAAGACTTTGGGACTTTAACAAGTCCACTTCTCCTCCGTACACAAGAGTTAATTCTCGTGTGCTTACCTCTGGATCCAATGGTTGCTAGTCCTCCGTGCTTAGACCTAACAGATGGGATTTGTTCCTCTCCTATGTGCTTCCTTTGTTCTATTGAACACTGATCTAACAGTCCAGGCTCCTCCCCACAACTGATCTGATGCCTGTTGTCGCTCCTCCTCCTGAGATTTTGACTTCTTCCGCCTTGGAAGATTTTTTCAGTGTTCAAAGGCTTTGACCTTTGACCTTTGTCCTACGAGTCTACCTCCTGGATCTCATCTTCGCTCTAGTAAGCGTTATCTCTTCTGAGCTTTAGGACTTAGAATGAGTTTGTCTCCCATGCACTCCTTGCATTATCTCTTCTGATATTTTTGATTTACTCGATCTCCTAAGGGTCTTGGCCCTTCTGTTTCCTTTCAAAGGAAAACTTTGTGCCCTCCTGGAAACCTTTTTCTCAAAGCACACCTTGCTGAGTGTTTTCTACAGAGTGTTCAACAGCTCTGTGAGTATCTTCCTCTGATACTCTTCTCCCTGAACTCAAAAAATATTTCTCTATATGCACACTTGCACTCGCTCGATGCCAGCCTGGCAGAGCCCTACAGAGTTCTCATTGACTCTATCTCTCTCCGAACTCAACACAGAGTTCTTCCTGTGCACTCCTTGCACTTCTGTTGATGAAGCTTCAACGGTATATCTCCTGAGCTTCTTTGAGGTTAACTTACCTCTGTCAATGCACTCCTTGCGGACAAGGTGCACTCCTTGCACCCTAAAAATCAAAGAAGAGAAACAATTTCAACTTATTCAATACTTCTCCAATTTACGCATTCAGACCAATCTGATTTAAGAAAATGTTCAGATTTCATTTTGTTTCTGAGCTCTTCTCTTCTCTGTAATCATTTTCAGGCACCAACCCCTTTCTCTCAGTCCCCAACCCACACTACCATGGGTTGTGACCAAGAACTAGATCAATAAGCGCTTACTCGGGTCTTCGGCTTCAGAATATTTCCAAGCACCACACAATAATCTCTCAGAGTTCAGATTATCAAACTTGCGAAGTAGGGAAAATCAACCGTCCATGTTTACTCAGCATCCCACAGCTGACACTCACTATGGAACTTCAAGCGTCTGAGTTCCGGGTCTTCGAGACTTCAGAGCTTCGAAGGATCTCGCATCCACACATCTGAACTACTAATCTTCGAACATTCCCAAACACCTTTGGTGACGTCATTATGTCACATCACTTAACGTTTTCCAATTGCAGGGGCATGCAACGGTGGTTTGGAGTAACCCACCTTTCATCCCGCAATTCTTCTAACACTGACACATAACCCCTCGGTGAAACCACGGTTTGGATTACGGGACCGCCTTGGAGAATTAACTCTCGTGCAACTTTGATCCCCGCAATGCCTTCTGGCCATCGATATTGATGTATCGTGATCAACGCCAGTGTGGGTCCTCAGACATTTAACTTCTTTATGTAACCTCGGGTCCCTCTAACCATGCTCATACGGAGTGCCACGTGGCAGAATGCTAGCAGCTGACTCGTGGCCCACTCAAATGGGTTTCACACGTCACGTTCCATATGGAATTTCAACCTTCCATGGGTTCGAAACCTACTGACATGTGGCACACATCCCATGTGTCCACGTCCATCCAAGTGACATCATCATGACTCACTACTTCGGCTCATCGAGCTTCAGAGCTTCGGACTTCGAGAGTTTCAACTCCTCTACGCTCACTTTTTCCCAGAGCACTTTCCGCTACCGACGCATGTCCTCCTTCACGATCAACAGTTATGCGTGACTTCGACACTTCAGGCTTCGGGAGTTTTAAACTCACAACACTTGCCTCCTCATGAAGCGAGTTTCCCCGAAGTCTTAGATCTGTTGACACACGTCCCTCTTGACGGACTATCTAGATTAACTCTGGACTTCGGAGCTTCGGAAGATTTCTCCCTTCACCACTACGTTTGACCTTTCGACATTGGCTCGATCCAATGGTCAAGCTCTCCTCTCCAAATCTAAGGTGTAGATCCACTTGGGAACTTCGGAGCTTCGGGCTTTGGGCTTTCTCTTATTTTGCATCGACTTCACCGAAGTCGTGAAGTCTGAAGGGCTTCCGGGTTAACTCCTCCACACCTTCCCCAGATCTGACAGTCGTAATGGATTTCCCTTCCTTCCGAACAGATCCTACAGCGTAGAAAATACTTTGTTACTCTGCGGATTTCCAAAGGAATTCACAGCTAACGGCCTCGCAACATTACCAGATCTGACGATCGTGAAGTATTCTCCTTCTCCCGAACAAATCCTAAGGTCCATATTACTCTATGGCCCAACACCACTCTTGTCGTGGTTTTACGACACCACTACTCCTCCTGAGCTTTGTAACATGGCCAAGGTAACTTCTTGTCACTCAGGAAGGTTCTAAGGTTTGAAATTGGTCCTCCAGACACAATTTCCTCTTGAAACATTGGGTCCAATGACCACTTATCCAGCCCATCCATGTTCGGCATTAAAACCTTGGCTCTGAACTCGAATTTTGTCTACTTCGACAACAATTCTTTCGAAACCTTTGCTTCAACTTCCACTAACATGGACCATCCAGGCTCAGTGTTGTAAACCTTGGCTCTAATACCAATTACATATTACATACTATGTAATATGTAATTACATATTACATACTTTGTAATTACATATTACATATTACATACTATGTAATATGCAATTACATATTACAAAGTATGTTATATGCAATTACTTATTACATACTATGTAATATGCGATTACATATTACATAGCCCAAGGCTTGGATGTGGGGGCTAGGGCTCAAAAACTAATAAAATTTCAATTAAAAACTACAAAAAAATAAAAAATAAATAAAATTATATCTAAATTTCACTCTTTTTTCGTTTGTTTTTCAAAAAATCTTAAGGATTTTGTTAAGATTTTCTGAAAAAAGTCTCAAAAACTAACTAACCTAAAGAATTTAACAAAAAACTAACCTTTGAAATGCTAAATTCTCCTCGGCTTTGCTTATTAGATTATCCTCGAATGTCTTCTCGAAGTTTTAGCTTGCTCCAAATCCTAAAACAAATACTGCCCAAGATATAACACAATATAAAAAGATAAAACAAGACTGTGTATATATAACACGGATGATATAAATTACTATTAGTATAACAAATGTGGGATAAATAAAAATTAGGTATATTGTCTACATATATACCTAAAATTATTTGGATCATCAATATGTTTAATAAATGTGGGATAAATAAATAAACATGATAAATATTGTATTTAACATTTAAATAACAAAATAAAAGAGTAAAAATTGTTTTTAATTTTTTAGGGAAAATAAGCGAAAAAATTTGGGGGCGAAATTTGGAGGGAAAAATTTGAGGGGGAAATTTTGGAGGGNTTTTTTTTTGGGGGGGGGGGGTCATTTAGAGGGAAAAGATCATTATGCATGTTATAATAATGTCATAGGGAGGGTGAGTATTTCTATCATTCTATATTCTTAGAGAGAAGGGATGGCTTCATCAGATAAAGAAGATTTTATTTCTAAGACATCAGCAAATTGTTCGCATACCTCTTCTGTTGGGACTAGAAAATGCCATAGGAATGTTTGTAATGCAAATGAGGCGTCGTCTTTTTCATATAGTCATAATTTTGATCATGGTGCAAGTAATTTTATTCAACATGTTCCTCATGAAAGTCCTAAATCAGAGGACTTCGAAGGCACTGATGATGAAGAGGAGGAATATGATGGTGATAAATCTAGTCAGCAATTTAATAGTAATGAAAATCATCAAAATGTAGGTCAAAGTGGAGACTATCATCAACGTTTAAATGATTGGGATGAAAATTTTCATCCAAGTGAGGAGTTTCAACGTACCGATGAAGATTTCCAAGGCACCAATGAAAATGATGGATAAATTCCCTCAAGTGGAAATTTTAAAAGCAATGAAGATGATTATGACAATGGTGGACACTTTTTCCCGAGTGGGGAATTTAAAGACAACAATGTTGGTGATTATGAAGTTCCTCCTAGTGAGTATTTCGAAGGAACTGATGAAGAGTTTCCTCCAAGTGAGGATTTTCAAGGCACGGATGAGGATGAAGAAGAATTTCCCCCAAGTGGGGATTTAAAAGTAATGATGATGATTATGGAAATGATGGACAGTCTTTCTCAAATGAGGAATTTAAAAGAAGCAATATTCGTACTGATGATTTCCCTCAAAGTGAGGATTTTTAAGGTACCGATGAGGATAATGAAGATTTTCCTCCAAGTGAGGATTTTGAAGCTAGTAATGAGGATGATGAAGAATATATTTCAAGTGGTGAATTTCAAAGTAGCGAAGATGATTACGCCATCGGTGGTCACTCTTTCCCGAGTGATAAATTAAAAAGCAACAATGTTGATGTTGATTTTCCTCCAAGTGAGGATTTCCAAGATACTTATGAAGGTTTTCAAGGCACTAAGCAAGATGGTGAAAATTTTCACTCAAGTGGGGATTTTGAAAGCAATGAAGATGATTATGTCAATAGTGGACACAGTATTGATGATTATTTTCCTCCAAATGATTATGTTGATGATGATGTTCTCAAACATTCAGCTGCAACAAATGAAGGTGATCGACATTCTCTAGTTCAGTCTCCTGACAATGTTTTGCTTGATACTCCTTGTGGTGATAAGGAAAACCCTTCTAGTGATGATGTTGAAATAGTGGATACATTACAAAGAAACATTGTGTCTAGGACCAAGATTATAACATTTTATATCAATCCAAATCATTCTAGTTATACAAGGTCTAGGAAAGAATTTCTCACTAAATCAATTTCCATAAAAGAATTGATTTCAAGTGAATGTAGTCAAAAGAATTGTTTGAAAAGCATGGACTACATGTATGCCTTGAATAAAAGGAAGACATATTTGTCAATGAATAAGAGCATGCAAAATTCATATTTGATGGGGTGCATGATATCCACCAATATAGTATGTGATTATCGCATTGGGAATATTTTACTTTGCAGAAAGGCTTTCAAAAAAAATCACTCAATTGGTAATCTTCATCTATCGATAATCCAGACAAGGTTGGAAAAATATCCATCATTTTATTCAAAGGTACATCATGGACGAGAGGCTGGGCCATTCACAAACACTGCATTGTCATGGATGCGTAATTTCGTTTCCAAACATGGAGAGTGTATGCCAGATAGAGACACAATACATATTCCAGATAATTTTTCAAGGAGGGAAATCTACAACTTGTACATAGGATATGCTAGAGGTGTTGAAGCAAAGGGTAATTTTATTACATATGCATATTTTACAAGAATATGGAAGAAACAATTCAACAATGTATGTATTCCTAAGCAGTCAACGATGGGGATTTGTAGTATATGTGCTACTCTTAAATCAGGAAGAGATAAATCTAAAGGGGCAAAAAGAGTTATGTATTTACTATTTTTTTTATTTTTTTAAATTGAGTAGTTATCAACTATGAAAACATACGATCAATATTTCCATTTTATGTCACTTGCAGATTCCATAATCAAAGCACTTCAAGAACATCGGAATCAACAATCAAGTGAAAGACAAAAGTTGTACAAACATCGGAAGAAGTGTTACGATGCTCCAAACAAATATTTAGGTATGATAATTGATGGCATGGACCAGAAAAAAACACTTCTATCACATTTTGTCCGTACACCCAAAAATTTACAGGAAGAGAATTTCATTCAGTTTCACTTGGTTGGTTGTATGGTTTTCAATGGAAAAATGTGTCCAAGATTTTACTTCACAGCTCCAAATATTCATAATGATGCAAATATGACCATCACCATAATTCATCATGTGCTCACTCACTGGTCTGGAAATCTTCCTCAAGTTCTCTATCTACAGTTGGATAACACTAGTCGTGAAAATAAAAATCAAATTGTGTTTGGATATCTAAGCATGCATATTGAAATGGGAATCTTTCAAAAGGTGAAAGTTGGTTTCCTTCTTGTTGGACACACTCATGATCATATTGATAAAATGTTCAGTCATTTTTTAGTATCATTGAAGAGGGAAAATGTTGGAAGTCTACCATCATTGATTGAATGTATCAAGAAAGCATACATTTCAGAGCCTGTTTTTCATATATTAGAAGAAATTGTTGACATGGGAAGATTTATTCAGGGATCACATTGTGAATAAAAATGTATTGATCAGCTTAATGACATTAGCTTCCAACATCAATTTTGTTTCAAAAACATTGATGGCAAAACGCTTATATGGGGAAATCAATATTCAACTACTACAGAATGGGGGCCTTCATCAGGTTTATCATTTTTTAAGTTCATTCCAGATCGTCCAATTTTTGCATCAAAGTTATTATTTTTATAATCAGTTGCTAAAATCCATAATGCACGAAGGCATAATAGAGATGTAAATTATTCTGAATGCCTGGAAGAACTTAAAAATTCCATTAAGGATACATATGAGTACTTTGATGTTTTTTATTCTGTTTGGTTGGAGTCTTTTTTCAATATTCAAAGTGACATAATTTCAAGCTCAACAAATGAAGATATAATGTTGAGGACTCTATTTCATTGGCCACAAAAAATGCCAAACGAATCTGAAGAAATAAACATTGTTGAAGTTCAAGAATCTCAAGGTGCTATTGAGTTTACCCAAATAGAGGAAAGAGAAATGTATATTGGTTCAAGAAGGTCGAGTGCACAATGTGAAGCCATGGAATGCCTTTATAGGGGTTTAGTACAAGATATTAAGGAGGGTAGCATGATTGTAGTTTTAGCGACTAAAGATCCACATGGTTATCCATTTTGGATAGGAAAGGTTATAAAGATTGAGAAAGAAAATGATGATGTTATTGCAATTGAAGTGAATTGGTATGCAACAAGTACACACCCATTAAATGGTGTGTACAAGCCATAGATAGTGGTTGAGAAACATGCCAATAGAAAGAGAAAAAAAAAGGGTCAAAATACAACTCGTCGTCACACTGACCTCTTAAAATTAGATGATGTTGACATACTTGTTTATGACTTCAATTTGGCAAAAAGAAGAACTCTTAGCTCCAAGACAACAGAGATTATCAAGAGGTTGTTGCCGCAAGAAATAAATGCAATATGGGAGTCTGTTGAACCTAGTCGTAGATCTAAAAGGCATTTAACGTCTGAAATGTTGGGCATGCATGTAGACTCAGATGGTGCATTCATTGACAATAGAGAAGAGTATGGATCATATACATCTTCATCAAAACATTCATCTAAAGACAATGTAGACTATAATGGTATTTCAGAAACCATGAGTCAATCTGAATAAGTGTATGGAACATTTTACGAATTTTTGATCCATGTGATGTTTGTATGGTAACTAAAAAAGAGCATTGAACTTACATATGATCTTACATGAAGTTATGAATCTTTTGTTATGTTTTATGAATGATATGTTTTTTTATTATGGATAATATAATAAAATTTCTTAGCTCATATGCTTTGAATATGGTCAATATAACAATACTTTTAAGAAATTGTTTATGTTTCATTCAATGTAACTTGTATTTATTTTTTTATTATTAAAAGTAAAAATTTATTAAAAAGTCACGTTGAATTTTTAAAGTATATTGTGATATTTTCATGGCATTATGTATTACCTTGTGCTTTGCGTGATAATAGCATTTAAAACGTAAGCATTTAAGGTTTGATTTTATGATTTTGTTTACAGTAATGATGAGTTCTTTTACCACATTATAAAAATGTGTCATTTTCATACCCCAATTTTAGAATGGGTGCTATCGGTAGCAGTATTTTTCAATTTGATGGTTGATTTTGAGGTTTTGGTTTTAATGGTACCAAGTGATAAAAATATGATTTCAAATGATCTCAAAATTTAACCTTTTTAAAAGAAAGAAAAAAATTCAAAAACATCCTATTTGTTTTTAGGTGTTGATTTCAAGGTTTTTCTGAGCTACTGTCTAAGTTTTGAAGACCGTGTTTGAAAAATGTTGTAATTTTGACCACGTTTTGAAAAATGGTGCTACC
Organism: Picea mariana; assembly: GCA_032191745.1. Classification (NCBI taxonomy): domain Eukaryota; kingdom Viridiplantae; phylum Streptophyta; class Pinopsida; order Pinales; family Pinaceae; genus Picea; species Picea mariana. The sequence continues at coordinate 74,866 of JASDQU010305604.1, read as the reverse complement.
GGTAGCACCACTTTTTGATTTGGGGGTTGATTTTGATCTTTTTTAAGCACAAATATGGGTTTTTTGGGCCAAAGTTCTCGTTTTGAGGTCACAGTTCTCATTAAGTTGGTAACTATGTTTTATGTAAATACTTTTCCTTCAACAAATTAGACCACGATCTTATACCAAAGAGACCTCTCCATAGGTTTTTCATACAAAGAGATTTTCCAAACCAATATAAATGCTTGATACCCCAACCTCCTAATTTCTTAGGAATAGAAAGACTTTCCCAACTGGAAAGATGAAATTTTCTCTCTTTAGAACAGCCAGCCCAAAGAAAATGAACCATTTTACATCTAATGGATTTTAAGATCGAAGTAGGAATTTTTTTCAAGGACAACCAAATATGTTTCTAACATATTTGATTATATTTATAATATTTTTATTAGTGGATGTTAATCATCATCTTCGTCATCATTATAATATAATATTATGACAAATTTTAATATAAATTTAATTGTCAATATGTTTAATAAATTTTTATGTTAACTTTTTAGTACGAAAATAAGTACCCACGACATACTAAATACTTTTCAACCATAAAACCATACTCAAATATAGTAAATTAAATTCATTCATATTCAACTAAAGTCAATCATAGTTAAGCATGACCTACCAAAGTCAACCATCATCAAACATGGTGAAACACACTCAACCATGGTTAACTATAATAATATCAATATTTGCATTTTAATATTATTACTTCTCATAATAATATATGATAATTAATATTAATATAATCTTATAGAATTAAAATTTTATCTTTTATATATTATATATAGTCATATACTAATCAATTGTACAATATAAGATAAGATGTTGTTTAAATCACAAACAAACAAACTATAAACATCAATATTACATCGTGTATTTGTTTTCCAAGGTAAAAAGCTAGTAATTTTGTTATTGAAAACAAAATTACAACACTCAATATAACGAAAGCATTCTAGTTGGCTATATGTCCAAAAAAAGCTTGTCCATTGGGACTCCTTTGAAAAACAAAAATTGGCTAAGCCAAAAGAATCCTGAAATAATTGTTCCATGTCTTTCACTATATTCAGAAGTTCACAAATAAAAACAACTCACAAAATAAGCATTACTTTGTAGTCTTCTATAATCAATAGGGAGCTAAGGTCCTCAATTATATATGTGTAGGTAAAAAATTTACAACACATCATTTAAATCCATGAGTCACGAAGATATTATGATGAGAGGGCTTGGTTTTTTTCTACAATTTTCCATACTCCTTTGTCAATCTCCAGTCCATCTTTTGATAGCATGTCTACTTCCACATTTCTATTCCTGTAAACATTTAGATGACCAACAAAGAATCACCATAAATGTGGAGTTGGGAGATGCCCTTTTTCGCGGGGCAAGCACAAATTTAGCTTAAGCGCCATTAACTCACAAAAATTGTTGGTTTCATTTTTTATGCTTACTAAAAAGGATCAATATGACATCATATGTTATCATGCACATATTTATTTTATATTATTTTATTTATGTATTGAATGATTAATAAATATTATATCCATAATATTTTGATATAAATAATACAAGTTATTTATTTTTTAGTGATTAATAAATAACTTTCATTTAAATAATATTATAGTATAAATCATGTAAACTATTATTTTTATATAATTTATTTACTAAATGTCTAATATAATATTAATATTTATGTTTATAATATATTTTTTTCTAGGTTACAAAGTTGATTAACAACAAAGCTCTATTACAATAATATACTCCTTAAGAGGTCAACATGTCACTTGGAGGAATTGAACCTCCTTGAGAGGATACAAATCATTCCTCCCAACCACCTAAGTTAAACCCAATTGAAATTTGCATTTATAATTTATTATTATTGCTATTTATTATAATTTATATTTATATAATAATTGTATAAAATTTATAATATTATAAATAATTTTAATAGAGGCATGATGAAGGTGATGGGTCATCCTAGGGTTTATATAGGGTTTATTTTCTAGGTCTAAACCCTAGAGTCCTAGCCTAATTTATCATCAAATCCATGGATCACAGTGGAATACGGGGATAATGACTCACCCAGTCTGTCATCCATCTTCCAGATGCATGATGTGTTGGTTAAAAATTCGAGAGATGCACGAGCTTTCAAGGAGCATCAAGCATGTTAGGTGACGCCTCATATTCCTAGAAATATAACGCCATATGACGAGCCAAGGGTTAGGACAGATATTCTCTCAATCGAAGATAGAGATCATGAGATCAGGTCATATTACTCTGACCATGAAGGCGATGACACAAGGACTTATGTATTGCAAGTGGTGGAGCCTTCAAGATTTGTGATTTCGGGGATGGAACATACGGTAGAGTTTAATTTCCTTAACTCTAGCTAGGCTATGGAAGGGTTGAGAGAGGTGTTATCGGGGACAAAGATAAGTTCGAAGCCTAATGCATGCATCTCATAGATAATGTTATTCCAGGATGCTTTAAGACTGTTAGCGTCAGAAGTCACTTCTAGATTGCTTGCAGGAGCAGAGCCCAACGCCCATCAGTTTTTTATGTCACGGTTTAATAAATGGGATGATTAAATGGATAAAGGCTCAAGATGATATGGCTTTAACTCAGGAAACTGGGCTTGGCATGTAGAAAACAAGGGAGGTCTTGAACCAACTTCCGCCAGTAAATGGATTAAAGGGTGGTAGATGGAAGACTTGAGAGAAGGGCGAGCACGGCTGCTTCGGGCAATAGGCCTTCGAAAGCTTGAGGATGAAAATCTCAGAAGCTGAGATCCTCTTGGCCCAGAGCTTCAAGAAACTGAGGAGTGACTCAACTAGATCCTCCAATTCCGAGTCGTTCAACGCTAAGAAAATCACAGGAACCGATTAGAAACAATGCAACTGTTACAGTGATCTAACCTACATCATCCTATAACAGCTACATCTCACTGGATCCTCCAATTCCGAGTTGTTCTAACACAGTAAACAAAGAGATGGAAAAGAGGCTCACATCCATAAAGTAAGAAGTCTCCAATGCCTTCTATATTAACCAGAGCGACCAGCGCTTCATCAAAAATTTTACAATCGGGAGCTTTGCTCAACCATCGATCCTTACAAAAATAGCGAAAATGCCTACATATACTCAAAAACAACAACAACAGCAAAAACAAGATGCTGCATTAAAAACATTGTGTCTACATGTCTTCTGACAGTCTGCGCATGCAGACTCTAGCCAATCGTGCACCCAAGACTTGGTGTCCCCTCGGCCAAATCAGACGGCTATTCTTTGTCAGACGCCACCTTAACTGCACATGGCTCCTGCAAGGGAAGTAGCTGAGCCATTAAGAGCCGAGCTAGAGTGTGCAGACCTCCTTGGCGAGTCAAGAACTCGGCATGGCTTCTCTGGAAAAAATGGGTACAGAGGACCCTCTCGAGCAGTCTGCTTGCCAGACCTTCCATACCTCGCATTTAATGAATGAGGAGAGGCCTCAACCACCCTTTATCGCCTTCATTTACTCCAAGTGAAAACCAGAATCGAGGTCGGATCAAATGGCACTTGGAGATCGCAGTGATTCCTTCTGTGAACATACACGACGCCTTCGGCCCTTCTTGGACAGCTCTTTTCTTTCCCAAGTGACCACGGGCTATGACCATGTGCTCGTTCCCAAGGCACCTTTGGCATTTGTGAATGGGGAGGAGCTAATCCTTGCTTCTTGAAATCACGATGAGCGAAACGCCGAGACGGCTTAATCTGGTGCCATGCGTCCCTCTAGATCTGACGGCTCTAAACTCTCCCGACGATGCTGTGGGCCCGGGCCCTGGACACTCATGGCACCTCGTGCATCGGGGATATGAAGGAGATGCTCTTTGTGCATCGAAGTCACGATGAACGAATAGGCGAGGAGCCTAATCACACGCCAGGTGTCTCCTGTGGATGGACAGTCGAGATTGCCTCGTGATACTGCGGGCCCTACTTTGAGCGCCTTCAGCGCTTTCGGGGTTCAAGGTTTCGAGAGATAGGACGACATGGAACCTTTACCCCTCGAACTCCCGATTGTCAAAACGCCGACGCGAGTGGATCTCACACCACGCGTCCTCTGGATGGACGATTTTTATCTTTCCCTGCTCACAATATAAGTGCCATCCATTGCGTTATCTTCAGCGCACCTTTCTATTCGCGATTTCCCGCCAACCGGTGATATGCTTGTATGGATGGATCCAGACTATTGACACTATAATTTTTCCCGCTCGCTTGATTTTAAGTCCGAAAAGGACTTCTTCTATTCATTGCGCTTGGGCGCTCCTTGTGCAACCTGCAGACCTGGATATCCCGATGCCGAAGACAAGTAATGTTGCTAACATTAGGCTCCATGGGGGATAGAGTCGTCCCTGTGATGCTCTGAGGACTCATTTTGTAGTTTCGGTGCCTTGCTGTTGGGCTATGGAGTCAGACTCAAAACATCCCACTGCTGAAAATACAAGCCGAAAAATAAAAGCAACAAAATAAAGATACATGCTCAAAGGAGCTTATTTATATACAATCCTAAACTAATAAAACACTTTACATGGGGCTAGGTGAAAGCAGATTTCCACCATAGCCATTCAAGCAGCTTCCTAGATAGAAGCTCCTTCCTTCTGTCAATGATCATCAGCAAATGGTGTAGCCGTGACAACAGAACGGTTACACTCCTCAACTCCTCCTTACAGGCTGGAGTTGAGATGAAATAGGGGGCTCCAAGGCATAGGGGAAATGCCACTCAATGTACTCACTGACAGGATCATAGAATGAGTAGCAAATTTCATAAAATTGGCGATAGGAAGCCTCCTCTGCTACACAGTTGTTCTCATGTGGTTGAATATCTCTGACAAGCACAGGTGAGTGGACAATTGTCGTAGTCTCACTGATCTCGGGTGGTGGCTGCTCACTGACTGGCTCTGGATAGAAAAAGAAATGCGCGCTCAGTCGTTCCTCTGGTTCCTCCTCCTCTTTTTCGTGCACTTCCCCATCTTGTGAAATGGGAATGGTCTCCCGATCCTTCTCTTCAATCCCAAATGTAAATACATCATGGGAAATCTCATGA
>JASDQU010305604.1:51121-67204 GCA_032191745.1 Picea mariana | reverse complement strand
TTGGGCAGAGAGATATTTCACCTGATCCATCAGCTCACTTAGGGAATCCTCTTCCCCCCCCTGGGATATCCATCGCTTTCATAACCCACCTTAGATGCAGACGAATGGGGAGGAGAAAGGAATGATTTCTGATCTAGGTCGTCAGGATTACCCTCACAGCCTATGTCAGAAAAAGCTTCATTTTGTATAGAGTTGTGGTATCCCTCACCACAATTATGACAAATTAACTCGGAGGGATAAAACTCCTGACAATAGGCAATGAAAGCTGCATGAAACTCAGAGAGTGAAGAAATGCTAGCAGGGGGTAAAGAATGATACCATTTACGTGCATCCCCTGCTAACGAGATCATGAACATCTTAAGTAATACATCCTCGTGACGTATCTCCCACTGACGCATGAGTTCATGAAACTCTCTAAGGTGCTGAGTAGGGTTGTCCTCTTCACATTTTCCAAAAATGGGCAAATAATCGCCCCATTCATTTAGAGAGGGGACAACATTAGGAAAACCAGGAATAGCAGAAAAATTAAAAGGAGCAAACCTGCGAGCAAGGATTTTCTCCATATCAAACTAGTGGATTCGCCAATCGATCCTTGAATCATGGAGTCACCAGGTGAAAGATGCACAGCTTCGAATGTGTCTGGTCCTTGTTCACCATCAAAGGCCAGATCCTAACGTTTTTGTTACCCCAAGAAGCTTCTCAAACTAAGAAAGCAGTTGCTAAAACCTTCTCGAGAAAGCTCCTCTGGGTCAGCTTTCAGGTGTGTCAACAGTAGCCACAGCTGAAACAGTGAAGTGGAAACAATGGAGCCACCACAGTGGAGTCACCAGGTGCACAGTAGCAATCTTGAAGGGCTCTGATGTCTGATGCACATTCAGAATCAGAGGCTCAATGTCGTTCTTCCCAGGGAAAATCTTCAACTTCGTCCCCGGCAATGGCGCCAAAAATGTTAGCGTCAGAAGTCACTCCTGGATTGCTTGCAGGAGCAGAGCCCAACGCCCATCAGTTTTTTATGTCACAGTTTAATAAATGGGGTGATCAAATGGATAAAGGATCAAGATGATATGGCTTTAACTCAGGAAACTGGGCCTGGCATGTAGAAAACAAGGGAGGTCTTGATCCAACTTCCATCAGTAAATGGATTAAAGGGTGGTAGATGGAAGACTTGAGAGAAGGGCGAGCATGGATGCTTCGGGCAACAGGCCTTCAGAAGCTTGAGGATGAAAAACTCAGAAGCCAAGATCCTCTTGGCCCAGAGCTTCAAGAAACTGAGGGGTGACTTGACTGGATCTTCCAATTTCGAGTCATTCGACGCTAAGAAAATCACAGGAACCGATTAGAAACAATGCAACTGTTACAGTGATCCAACCTACATCATCCTATAACAGCTACAACTCGACTGGATCCTCCAATTCCGAGTTGTTCTAACACAGTAAACAAAGAGATGGAAAAGAGGCTGACATCCATAAAGTAAGAAGTCTCCAATGCCTTCTATATTAACCAGAGCGACCAGCGCTTCATCAAAACGTTTACAATCGGGAGCTTTGCTCAACCATCAATCCTTACAAAAATAGCAAAAACGCCTACATATACTCAAAAACAACAACAGCAGCAAAAACAAGATGTTGCATTAAAAACATTGCGTCTGCGTGTCTTATGACATTCTGCGCATGCAGACTCTGTCCGATCGTGCACCCAAGACTTGGTGTCCCCTCGGCCAAATCGGATGGTTATTCTTTGTCAGACGCCACCTTAACTGCACATGGATCCTGCAAGGGAAGTAGCTGAGCCATTAAGAGTTGAGCTAGCGTGTGCAGACCTCCTTGGCGAGTCAAGAATTCGGCATGGCTTCTCTGGAAAAAATAGGTACACAGGACCCTCTCGAGCAGTCCTCTTGCCAAACCTTCCATTCCTCGCATTTAATGAATGAGGAGAGGCCTCAACCACCCTTTCTCGCCTTCATTTACCCCAAGTGAAAACCAAGATCGAGGTCGAATCAAATGGCACTTGGAGATCGCAGTGATTCCTTCTGTGAACATACACGATTCCTTCAGCCCTTCTTGGACAGCTCTTTTCTTTCCCAAGTGACCATGGGTTGTGACCACGTGCTCGTTCCCAAGGTGCCTTCGGCATTCGCGAATGGGTAGGAGCTAATCCTTGCTTCTTGAAATCGCGATGAGCGAAACGCCGAGACGGCTTAATCTGGTGCCATGCATCCCTCTAGATCTGACGGCTCTGAACTCTCCCGACAATGTCGTGGGCCTGGGCCCTGGACACTCCCGGCACATCGCGCATCGGCGATATGAAGGAGCTGCTCTTTGTGCGTCGGAGTCGCGATGAGCGAATAGGCGAGGAGCCTAATCGCGCGCCAGGTGTCTCCTGTGGACGGACGGTCGAGATTTCCTCGTGATACTGCGGGCCCTACTTTGAGCGCCTTCAACGCTTTCGGGGTTCGAGGTTTCGAGAGATAAGACGACATGGAACCTTTACCCCTAGAACTCCCAATTGTCGAAACGCCAATGCGAGTGGATCTCGCACCACGCGTCCTCTAGATGGATGACTATTATCTTTCCATGCTCACAATATGGGCGCCATCCATTGCGTTATCTTCGGCGCACCTTTCTATTGGTGATTTCCCGCCAACTGTTGATATGCTCGTATGGATGGATCCAGACCATTGACACTATAATTTTGCCTACTCGCTTGATTTTAAGTATGAAAAAGACTTCTTCTGTTCGTTGCGCTTGGGCGCTCCTCATGCAACCTGCAAGCCTAGATATCCCGATGCCGAAGACAAGTAATGTTGCTAACAGAGACTTAGAAAAGGAAAAAAATGCATTAGATGTAGAAAGGACAAGGTGAAACTAGTGCTTGGACTTGATGTAGGTATAGTCGAAAGCCGAATCAAACCCTGGTGGGTAGGTTTATTCGAAAACTGGTAAAAGGGGACTCTTTGAGACTTTGGTTGGAAGTAGGATGATGCAAAATTGTGGGATATACCCCCCAGCATCACCTTTTGGTCAGAGGGTGGATATGATTTGAATTAAAAAGAGAAGAGTTTGCTACTATAATACTCAAACATGATTGGTTGTGGGGCCTTCCTGTACAGTCCTACAATATTCGATGTTTGGGTTTGACCCCCATCGTGAACCAATGAATATCCAGCATATTTAGGTACTTCTCCTTGGGTTGTTGTTGGAATTATTGAATGAAGTAGTTTTACGACTTTCTGGAGGTAATGTTGAGAGTTTCATTGTGGTTGAGGAGAATCTCTAGGGCTTATTCTATAAACAAATGGAAAAGGTTCCCGTCGAAGTTTATATTAGGGGTGTGTTTCTAGCATAAATTAAAATTGTCAAGGGGGACTTAGTGCTACTTCAATCATTGGACTACTGAAAAGTGTCATTGTGTTGCTCAAAGTGCCACGAGGTAGGCCATTTTTGGAGAGAGTGTGACGTCCAAAGACTTCAATGGCATCCAAAGAAGTAGTGGATTAGAAAATTAGACATCTTAGATGATCAGACTCCATTGGCTTGGGAGGAAGCAAAAGGAAGAATGTTTACCTCTCAGGGGGTTGATGTTGATCTAGATCTCCCTAATCATAGATAAGACTTCTCAACTAAAAAGGAGGATTCTGATAAGGAGTGTTCTTCAACTGGTGTGTATAAAGGTAAGGATTATTTTTCTTTAGATTCACAAGCTCTATATGTTTTTAATGAAGAGTCCCTATCACCTAAAGGATAGATTCAAGAGGGGGAATCACAAGTAGTTTTGGTACCTGGTGGCATTTCATTAATGGAAGTTGGAGAATTGTCAGTTTTGAATGTGGTGTCGAATGCATGATCTGGATTATGTTCAGAACGAAATGAAAGTAGATAAATTACAATGAAATACTCATGAAAATTTCTAGAAATAGAGAAATACAACAATACTTGATTTCTATTAATGAAATAATTGTAAAGAGACTGTAAAAATACATAGTGCAAGACTCTCTAGAATGGTGGCATCTTTATCTCTAAGAAGAGATGTGACGGCTATGCTATTTCTCAAGAAGATAATTACAATGAGGATCTAAAGGCCTTTTTTATGTTAAACAGGAATGTCAAAACCCTAGACATCCAAAAACCTAACCCTAAGAGATGAAACTCCAAAAGTGATGTGGGCCCCGTTTAGGTAAGTTAGTACATTAACTTCCCGGGGTCGTAACTTTTTCATACGATCTTCATTTTAGGTGCGTGATAACCTGTTGGAAAGGTCTTTTCGAGAACTACGCATTACGTCGTCAAACTCTGACTACGTCTACATTTTGACTATGGCAAGCCAAAATAACACTGTTTAGGGCCCCAAAACGACCCTGGAAGTACAGCAAGATGTGTTGACATGAAAACATAGAAAATAATCCATGGGAGGCCACCAATATCCACTTGGGAGATGTGTAGGACTCCAGATAGCCTCGAAAGTGTAGAACCCACAAAGAAGTACAGAAGAAAATGTTGAACGCAAAATTGGTAAAAGGAGCTAGTTGGAACAGATGGGTTGCCACCAATATCCACCTGGATCAATACTCCCCCCTTAGGAAGCAATGGTCTCCATTGCGTTGAGTGCCCGGGGAAGAGGGGAAAGCATGTTATGAATCTGGATCTTGGTGAGTTGCGTGCTTTGTTGGAGAAGTTGTGTTGCTTGGTCTGTGGAAGACTATCACAAACTGATTGTTGGCAGGGTTGAATATGCTCCACCAACCTATTGTTTATGGTTTTGAAGGGGCATTGTGTAGGCACCATTGTAGGTGAAGAAACAATATCTTCTTTCTCTTTGACAATCTGTTTTTTCTCGACAGAAGGTGTTGAGGTTGCAGTGGTTGTAGCGGACTTCTGTGCATCCTTTGAACAGACTGTGAAGAGGATGAATTTTGCAGTATGAGAGATTACCTTGCGGCACTGTTTTGGTGGAGAACTAGTCAGAACTACCTCTGGTACCTGATAGAGATTACCTCGCAGAGTAATAATGACACTATAAGGTCTAGACTCATAGACATCATGATGTCTCCACATATATGGTTGGCCCAAAACCACATCAGAAACATCAAGAGGGGAAACATCATACACTACCTCATCCTCGAAGGGTTGGATGCCATAGGACAGGCGACACTGTTGGCTGACATGGAGATCTCATCCTTGGTGAAGCCACCCGATGTTGTATAGTTGCGGGTGCGGTGTTGTTGACAACCCCAACTGTTTGATGGCCTTAGCTGAGATGAGGTTTTTCTTTCTATCGTTATCAACAATGAAATGCAACAGGGTCCCCTTCACCCACATATGTGAATGGAAGAGGAGCTCCCCCTCTTCAATATCTACTGATTATTCTGGTTGAATTGTTGCAGTTGTGATAGTGGAAGTGGGGTCTGCGTTGATGATCTGTCTGTTTTCAATATTTTCCAGATCGGATTCTGAATCAGGGTTCAGCTCCATGTCTTTGACCTCGGCCACCAATGACTGTTTCGAGCAACATTCATCGGTGTTGTGCCAGGGAATTTTGTGGAAGTCATGCCACTTCCCAGTGTCATTCTTTGTATTCCCTTTACCTTTTTTGTCATGTGTCTTGGACTGGTTTTCTAAAGGTTGTTGGTTAGGTTTGTCTTTACCATGATTTGGTTGTTGCAGATTTGCAGACCCGAATTCCCATTTGTTCTTGTGCCTAAACTTCTGCTCGATTTTGACAGCATATCGATAGGCAGCTCCCAATGATGAGATGTTTAGGAAATCCATTTCGGTTTGGATGTACCTATGCAGATCCCCATGGTATTTCATAACCAGATGTTTCTCAGAGTCCTTGATACCTAGCTTAGTGTGCAAGGTATGGAAAGTATTTGTGAACTCCAACACTTTTTGGCTCTTCTCTTGACACAGTGTGGTCCATCTCATGTATTGGTCTTCATAGTTATCAATAGGATAGTACTGTTCTTTGACCGCATCCACAAAAAAATCCCAAGTGGCCTCGACCCCATATATTCCAGATTCATCTGTGGAACTTTTCTCCCAGTAAGTTTCCCACCAATGTTTGACATGGGGGAGAGCCTTGAGGAGTGTGAAGGTGATCTTTTCCCTGTCAAAAACAAATTGAATAGAGAAATAACCTTCTAATATATTTAACCATTTTTCTAGGGCATCTGCATCTATCTGACCTTCAAATATGGGAATATAAAAATTAACTTGTACCTTGAAGGGAGAGGTTCCTCCAAAATGGTTGCTTGATGAAGATGCGCATGTTGCTATCAGCGGGCATTGAAGAATGTGTGCAAAATTATCCATCATTTCATCCCTTTGTCACGTGAGAGCTTGCTCAAGAAACAGATTAATAGAATATTTTGACACGTCGCTTTTATTTTCTGTTTCCATTGAGGGTTTCTTGGGCGTGTGAGAGTGATTTTCCTCAAGAGAGACAAACTCGAGACCCAACTAGCTATACTCAAACCTCGTCGGGGACATGCACTGAAAAACAAATAATCAAGAGAATCTTGCTCATTGATCTGGATTATGTTTGGAATGAAATGAAAGCAGAGAAATTATAATGAAATACTCATGAAAATTGACAGAAACAGAGAAATACAGCAACACTTGATTTCTATTAATGAAAGAATTGAAAGAGACTATAAAAATATAGAGTGCAAGACTTGCTAGAATGGTGGCAGCTTTATCTCTGAGAAGATATGTGACGGCTACACTCATTCGCAAGAAGCTTATTACAAAGAGGCTCTAGAAGCCTTTTTATGTTAAATAGGAATTCCAAAACCCTAGACATCCAAAAACCTAACCCTAGGAGATGAAACGCCAAAAGTCATGTGGGCCCCATTTGGGTAAGTTAGTACATTAACTTCTCGGGGTCGTAAATTTTTCATACGATCTTCATTTTAGGCACGTGATAGCTCGTTGGAAAGGTATTTTCGAGAACTATGCATTACGCTGTCAAACTCTGACTCCATCTACAATTTGACTGTTGTGAGCCAAAATAGCACTGTTTAGGGCCCCAAAATGTCCTTAGAAGTACAACAAGATGTATTGACATGAAAACATACAATATAAGTCAGTTGGATTAGGTGGGAGGCCATCAGTATCCACCTGGAAGATGTGTAGGGCTCTATATATCCCCAAAAGTGTATAACCCACAATTACAAAGAAGTGCAGAAGAACGTGTTGAACTAAAAACTGGAAAAAGGAGCTAGTTGGAACAGGTGGGTAGCCACCAATATCCACCTGGATCAATGCATCTTTGAAGTTGCATGAAGGAGGCCCTCTCGATAAGGTTGATAAGGTCGTGGATACTCTACAGAATTAGCATGTTTCTCCCCCGTATCATTTGTGCCTTGGGAAATATAACTTGCAAGATGAAGGAGGAGGGATCAAGGGTTGTTTAGGTTTGATGCACTCTAAGCCAGATCCAGTGGGGATAAAATCATATATCTCAATAGAAAAATTGAAGTCCTCAAAGGAGGTAAAGGCAAGAAAATAGTTAACTATACAAGGGGAACTTAGAGAAAAGAACCCTAGGAAGGTTGATCCATCATGATCTTTTTGTCCTTCAATGTTAGAGGGTCAAGGGGTGCCCTCAATAGGTTATCCCTCAAAAGATTTGTTTCTATGTATAGGTTGATGTGATTATGTTCCAAGAGACAATGTGTGAGGGGAAAAAAGTGATTGAGTTTCTTTCCTCTATCTTGAAGTAGTGGAATTTATGTGTTGTGGATGCACATGGATTCTTTGGTGGTCTAGTAACTAGATCGAAAGATATTTTTGAGGCTACCCCTAGCGCTTTCTTCTATGGGATTATGCCTCCCTGACCTCCTATTTTTATTAGGCTAGTCCAGAGAAAGGAGAAAGAGTAGCAAGACCAGGACCCGGTTAAGTTTATCCATCAACCTTTCTTTTCCTCGAAAAGGTCCCTTAGTTCCCCTAATGGGATGGTACAAAAATAAATATAGGTGTTACATAAACTAACACCCGCTCACTTTATGTATGTCCATTCTCTCAAAATCCCTTTTAGTTAGAGAATATTCTAGTTAGCAACCTCGAACCATGGGGGTAAGAATGGGAGAGAATGTTTATCCCTAGGGAGGGCCCTCCATCATGGTTGAAGGGAGGACCAAGGGTATAGATAAGTTGTTCAAACTTTTGAACTTGTATGCTCTATATAGAAATAAGTTATAGTTTTGGAATAATTTAAAAGATCAAAAGACCTTGAGTGGGGGTAATGTGATCATAGGTGGCGACTTAAACGTAACTTTGAATTCGAGAGAATATTGGGGTGAGGTCACTAGATTGGATCTAATGGCGGACTTGTTCGCCTATTTTTTGTAGACTTAAGATTGGTGGATGTTGAACCAATTAAGGTGGTTCCAAATTGGCAAAATTCCAGAAGTGGCAGGGCTGGTGTTTCGAAAATATTGGATAGTTTTCTTGTTTTTTAGAAGAGTCTTAAGGAGATATGTATATACAAGTTGTGGGTAGTTTCTAATGGGCACTCTAAGCATCTTCTTATTATGTTGCAATTTGAGATGGAGAATCAAAATGCCTATTTTCTATTTATGTTTAATCACTCCTAACTATCAGAGGAAAGCTTCAGACATCTAATTTTGAGTAATTGGATAAAGTATGAAGTGTCCTCTAGTGAATTTGCAATGCTTCAGTTCTCAAACAACTTGATCCAGGTTAAGAAGGTGGATGCAGAATGGGAAAAGGAAAAAACAAAAGAATATCAAAAATACTTGAAGGTTGTGGAGGCAGCAATAGATGATATTGTTTTATCAAAATAGCGATGAAATTTTAGATGAAGAGGAGGGTGAATGGTTAAAATAACTTGAAGGTGAAAATACATTCCTTCTGGAGCTAGAAGAAACTAAGTGGAGGCTTAAAAGTTGTGTTATCTAGATGGTCGAGGGAGAAAATAATACGAAGTTTTTTTCAAAAATATGATGCCTACAGAAGGAAATTTAACCATATTTGGGAGATACCAGGTCAAGATGGCTCATAGGTCTCATATTTCAAGGGTCTTTCCCATGCAAATATACAACATTTCCAATATTTTTTTGAGGAAAGTGGTGTAGCTAATATAGGGGATATTATGAAAGTAGTCAGAAAWTTTCCTAGATTATTTATTGATGAGATGAATAAAATTATGGAGTCAAAGGTAACAAAGGAAGAACTAAAAGTTGTTCTAGGTAATTTTAAGAGGGTCGAAAGTCTAGGCCMTGATGGCTAGACTGTGGAATTGTTCTTGGGAATATATGAATTCTTAGAGGATGATTTTCTTAGGGTGATTGAGGAAAKAAAAAGATCCGGCAAGATGTTGGGGGCTCTAAATGCCACCTTTATAGCACGTATTCCGAAAAAGAATGACCCTTCCACCTTTGATGATTTCAGACTGATATCCCTTTAAAATATTTTCTACAGTACTATCTCAAATATCATTGTAAACAAAATGAAACAAGCACTATCCAATTCCATTTTGGAGGAACAATTTGGATTTCTTTTCAATAGGTAAATTCATGATGTTGTCAGGACATCTTAGGAGGATTTTCATTCAATAAAAATTAGAAAATAACATGTAGTAGTTGTTAGCATTGAGAGTCACACTTAGACTGTTGTAAGTGTAAGCCCAGTACCCATTAGAATTTTTTGAGTTGGATGAGTGATTATATTCAAAAATGGATCAAACTGATAAGGTTCAAAGCCTAATCTAATGCACTAAATTCCAAAGACTATATTCCAGAAAAAATGGATATCATAATCTCCAACCAGCACATATTTTGAAAATATGAATAGAAGAAAATGCAAAAAACATCAATATGAACAATCATGATGACAAATTACATAGCCTAAAGATTCTAGAACAAGTCTATACATAACTCCACTTATTTAAAACAAAACCTAAGTTTATGACCATAGCCTAAAGACTCAAAACCTATGACCTATAAACCTTATGACTTAAAAAACCAAACCAAAGTGACTCTTTTTTACCCCTACAATTCTATGTGCTAGCATCTGGCTCCACAGGGGATGGAGACCTYCCTGTGAGGCTCCAAGAACATGTTGTTCCAGTGCCTTATCCATTGGGAAAGGAGTCGCTATTGATCTACTGCAAAYCAACCCAATAAATTAAAAGAAACAAAAATGCTCGTATGATCAGCTTATTTCCCTACTTTTAACCTAATCTCTRAKATGCTTGATCAAGTGACATCAAAAATCCAATGCATCCATGCAAGGACCTTGTYTATTGATTGAATTCCTTGCATAACTCTGCTTAATGRMAATTCAAACTGAAAATTAAATCCAATCTGAAAACTCATCCACTTTGAAGAACCAATTCGGCTGATTGATTGTAGGTAACTCATAAAGGTCTCTTTCTCTGATGTTTCCAACAGAAATGGAAAAGGATCTTGAAGCATATGTGTGAATATCACTTGTTGATCAATAAAAAGGAAAGGATGGCATGTGTTTATAGTTCCTTCCTGTTCACAAGTATATAGTAACGTACAAGCTTCTTTCTTCATTGTATCATTTTCTTTGAATGTTGATTTTTCTTGTTCTAAGTTTTCAAATGCAAGATCATTCTCAGAACAAAAGGAAACAGTCTAATTATTTTCCTTATCATGCATTTCAACCTCAATAAAATTCTCCATATATAGAACCATAGGATCACTATGAACATGGAAAGGTTTTTGTTGACTTATAATGTTATCCTTATGTTCCAAAAAACTTGTGTGATTTTGCAGCTCAACTCTTTCTTCTCTATAAGCAACTTCAAATTTTTCTTTCAAAATCTTAAATGAAGAAAATCATAAGGGAAATGACTTACCTCCATCTAAGTCACAATTTTCCCTATGACAGAGGTCATAACTATCATAGATGGGCTGATTTTTTTCATAAGACTGTTGAAAAGAATCCTTTTTTCTAGAAGAAAGTATATTTCTGATATTTTTTGGAAATCAGCCTCATCATAGTTATTGTACTCATCGTATACATGTAAACAAAAGGCTTCTTGAATATCATAATTAACAAAATTAGAGACAACATCTTTCTCCTCAACAGATTGCTCTGCCAACTCCTCCTCATGGCATCTTTCTTGTTCATGTTCATTGTCAGATATGTTTGCATTCCATTCCTCATCCTTAACTTGATCTGAAAATTTTCCATGGGATTTGAGATTGTCCTCAACCTCTTGAGAATCAATGAACATTTGTTGCAAGGTGACAGACCTCCTTTCTAGGAGAAGAAGAGAAAAATATGGAAGAAGAGTTGTTACATAACATAATCTAGCAGCAGCTTCAGGAGGTCATATATCTAAAGGCATGTTGCAATAAAAACTATAAAATCTCTTGTTGAAAATAGCAAGAGCTTCATCCTCCCCTCTTTTCAAATCATAAAACTTAGTTAAGTATTGTTCATAAATTTGTTCTCTCCCCAGTACCTTGAAAATGCACCAAATAACTCATCCCGTGAACCAATGGAACCAGCCTCTAAATTTTTAAACTACAAAGTAGCATCTCCAACCAAAGATTTGGCAAATAACCTCATAACAACATCCTCATGCATGATTTCCAAATTGTCAATGACATTCTGGAATGCTCCCAAATGCTTCGCAACTATAATATGATCTTCTCCAAAAAAAAAGAGGCAGATATTCTAAGAACTTGGGAAGGTAAGGATGAAGAGTAGATGGCAGATTTAAAGTTTTGAACATTTTTTCTCTTTTTTCTAGACTGAACATCAATAGGCTAAAAGTGAGGTTCAGTGGATTGATTGAAAATTCCAGCAGTGGTGGTAGAATATGGTACTATGATCAAAGAAGGTGGTGAATCACTTGTATCATTGACATGGTTACAGAGATAATCATGTTCAGGAAGGATTTGAATACAAACATTGTTCTCATATGTTTCAGATGAAGGACTAGGGTCAACACCAACTATGTAAGAAGAATGTGGATCTTCTTCTTTCAAAGAGGGATATACAGTAGTAGGTTTATGGTCATTAGAATAAACAAAGCAAAGGATAATTCTCCCGATTAATGAAGGAAAGGACTGGAAAGAACTGACAAAAAAGAGTATGAGCTCTTGAAGGAAATTAATCTCTTGATACTTGGACTTCATGTGTCTTCCTTACATTTTTTGTTTGATCTCTTTCCTCAGTGGAGTTCTGTAACTTGATTTGAATCACGAACAAGTTATTCAAATGCGTGGAGTCACCATGGTGAAAAAATGTAGTCTTTTCTATCACCAATCCTTGCTCACCATCAAGAACTGGTAGTAATCTGTGGCATACAACCCAGGGAAGATCATCAACTTCGTCCCTAGCAACACCGCCAAAAATGTTAGCACTGAGAGTCAAACTTAGATTTTTGTAAGTGTAAGCCCAATACCCATCAACATGTTTAGAGTTGGATGAGTGATTATATTCAAAAATGGATCAAACTGATAAGGTTCAAAGCATGATCTAATGCACAAAATTCCAAAGACTATAATCCAACAAAAAGGGCTATCATAATCTCCAACCAGCACATATTTTGAAAAGATGAATAGAATAAAATGTAGAAAAACATCAATATGAACAATCAATTTCACGTCAGACTTGATTGACACATTCATATGGTTGAAATTTCATCAATTAGGATCCTTCTAATAAAGAAATAAAGATTTGATCTAAGAAGAGATGCTTCAAAAAATACATAGTAAATCATCCACTGCATAACTCTGCTAACAAAGTTGTTAATAAATCATTTATCAATCAATGTTCCATTAGAGAAAGAAGACAAAGAAAATGAACAAAGAAAGGAGCACAAGTTGATCTCTGATTACACAAGAATCCTCCATCGAGATATACAGATTCTGAGAGTTTACAAAATAGTAACAGCCTTTTTCCTATCACTCCAACCCTTTCCTTATCAAAATCCACTTCATATATAGTGAATTATATATATATACCCTAAGGAGGTCGAAACCAAGGAGCTACATAGGATCCTCCTCCATTTAGGAGTCTTGTTACAAAAGATTTCAACAAAAACCTAACCAATTCCTATTTTGGGGGATCTTGTCTATTGAGATAAATGCCTTTTGAAACAGGTCATGTTGCTTGATCTGGAGATGGAACACATGTCCCACATGTCCAACCAACTCCTAGGATACCATTCAAACCTTCCCTAATAGTTGGCAGCCTTCCCATAGCTCGGATTTGTCAGACTGTTAAAGTTCGCAACGCATTTGACAGCACGCGCTGTGAACTTTCCTATAGGTGATGTTTTAATATTTTCTCCAAAAATACGAAATGGGTCAAGCTGATTTTTTTTCAGCAAGTTGAAAAACTCATGTTTTTCCTCCACGCCAAATTTTAGAGGAACCCAGATTGGCATTCAAAATTTATGATCAAAACAATTCTATGTTGTGTGCTAATGCTTACAAACTGTCATAAATTACCAATTTGCAGCGTCGGCATTGCAAACTTTCCTGTAGCAGCATGTTTCACTTTTTCAAAGCTTCAACACCTCAAAACTTATGCCATGAGTCCAGACATGTTGCAAAAACTTCATTATCTTGATATATGACTAGAGGAAAACACCAAAACGATTAATCATGGTATAAAACTCATAGCCATCACCAAAAATGTTGTAAAATGCATGAAAACACAAACTTTGACCAAAATTGATGTTGGTTATGGAGGCTCAATGTCTTCATATTTTGGTTTTAGAGATTATTTTGATAGCCACCTTGGCCAACATGTATACTCACTGCTTGGATGCTTTTTGTAATTTGTTAAGACAGTTGGTGTGTGAAAACAGAGTGAACATGAGTTTTATGCTTTAATGACATAATCGTTTTCCTAGAGTCCACCTTGTCCAAAGCTTTATACACATCAATGGTATGAGATAGAGCACCTTTCAAAAAGGAGGAATAAAGGAACAGCCATTGAGATTTGTAATGAAAGGAAGACAATTGAAGCTTCTTGCTAATAACAGGGTTTCAGCAGCATAGATATCAGTTTACAGCACTAATGAAGTATGCAATTTCAGGCTAGGTTCTCAAATGATTTGACCATACACTTCAAGTTTGATAGAGGTCTCCTTCAATGGATTAAGATTACACTTCAAAACGATGCAAAAAACGAGGGTTTCGACCAATTCTAGAAACGGAGGGTTTTCAGCGCCAGTTCAAACTCAAATTGCACACCTCAAGGAGACTGTTAGAAGATATGTGGCATAATCCCTAAAAAGTGGTTAAATGTAGGCTCTGAAAATAGTGAAATCCTCTTTGACACGATTATTTAATTGCAATGATGACAAATGAATGGATGAGGTACTTAGAGTACGTTGTGAACTCTCCTAGTGAGTTGGCAGCACATACACCCAACTTTGACTTGACACTTAAACGGATGGATGGTGACAAGAGGAACCTTGTGTACAACTTGGAGGTGTGACACGTCAAAGTAATGATCTAAAAATCAAAGGTGTGACTCATAGGGGTTTATTTACCTTTTCATGATGACAAATTACATAACCCAAAGATTCTAGACCAAGGCTAGACATAACTCCACTTATTTAAAACAAAACCTAAGTTTATGACCACAGCCTAAAGACTCAAAACCCATGACCTATAAACCTTATGACTCAAAAAACCAAACCAAAGTGACTCTTTTTGACCCCTACAATTCTATGTGCTATTAGTAGTCATGAAAATTGATCTTTCGAATCCATATGACAAAGTGAATTGGCTCTTTCTTAGATTGGTTTTTTTTCAAATAGGTCTATCACTTCAATTTGTTAATTGGATTATGGGGTGAGTGGAATCTACAAATTTTGTAGTGATAATAAATGGCTCTCCTCCAGGGTTCTTTAGGACATCCAAGGGTCTCAGGCAGGGATGCCCTTTGTCATTGTTTATGTTCCCCTTGGTAGTAGAAGGGCTCAATAGACTAATAGTTGAAGCAAAGAAAAATGGATTCTTCATAGGTATACAAGTTACAGAATCCATTGAGGTAACCCACTTGTTGTATTTAGACTACATTTTACTTTTTGGTAGGGGAAATTTGAGGGAACAAAGTTACTTAAAAACTATGTTAGATTTATTTTGCAAAGTAATAGGGATGGAAATCAATTTGAACAAATCTTCTATTTCTAAAAAGCATAAGACATGGTCATCTAGATATGGTTGTACAATGTGCTTGATATCATGAAAAGCATAAGACATGGCACGTTGAAAAGTCATACCTGCATTCTTTAAACTGAAGGGTAATTTCTGGTAGGCGAAGGTTCCCCAAGGACAAATAAAAGTGGTTTTGTGTTGATCCACGGGAAAGATGTTAATTTGATTATAGCCAGAGAAACCGTCCATTAAAGAGAATATTTCACTCACGGCGCAATCGTCGACGATTTGGTCAATGAAGGGGGCAGGAAAGTTGTCCTTGGGATAAGCTTGATTGATATCCCTATAATCGACGCAGACACAAATCGTACCTTGTTTCTTGTTAACCAGAAATAGATTGGATACTCAATTAGTTAAATCCACGAGATAAATAAAGCCAGCTTTAAGAAGTTTTTCAACTTCAAGCTTGATAGCAACTGCTTAACGGGGGTGGACCAGACGAAGTCTCTGCCGGACGGGTTTAGCGCCCAGGTACGTCTTAATTTTGTGTACAACAATATTGGGGTCAATACCCGGCATCTCTTCATAGCTCCATGCGAAGATNTAAGAAGTTTTTCAACTTCAAGCTTGATAGCAACTGCTTAACGGGGGTGGACCAGACGAAGTCTCTGCCGGACGGGTTTAGCGCCCAGGTACGTCTTAATTTTGTGTACAAAAATATCGGGGTCAATACCCGGCATCTCTTCATAGCTCCATGCGAAGATGTCATGAAACTCCTGAAAAAGGGACTTATATGTGACAACCTCATCGGTGGAACACGAAGCTCCGATGTGAACATTTTCAACAATTCCAAGTTTTATGGATATGTCGAGGGGGATGGTGGGTGAAATGTTACTCAAGTTCCCTTTATATAAAACATCGTGTGTAGACTTGGGAACAGATGAGATGACAACAGCGGTCGA